>VZSE01012287.1:526438-607560 GCA_013398275.1 Promerops cafer
AAAAAAAAAAAAAAAATCACAGTAAGTTCCATTGCTAGTATTTGTCTTCTATTCATCAACCTCAAAATATGAATTAAACTATGTTGTGAGGAAATGTATCTGGCAAAGTAACCTGCTCAAGACCTTAATGTGAGTGCTAAGAAAAGAACATGGCCCATAATCTTCTGCCTTATTTAGAAGAACAGCTTACATATCCTGCCTTCTTCTGCCTTCTTTACACAGGAAGCTTCCTGCTGGCCTCAGTTTTCCTTTTGCCCTCTTCAAAGACATCCTTCTCCTGTATTCTACTTTTTGAAAAGTATGGAATGTCTTTGGAAAGGTGCACCAACTAATCTGTCTTCCTTGGTATTGATCAATTTAGTGCTGTTGTCCATCTGTACCAGCCATAATCAACCATAATTCCAAAGTATAATTGGAACCACATAGCACCAAATCTCTATCACCAGGAAAAGAAAGGAACCAGGAAAGTAATTTACCTAGTAATGTGACAGAAAGATTTAGATTAAAAAGTGATTTAAAATCTTTCAAAATTACTCTAGTTTAAATCCTCGCATATATATAGGTATGTGTGTATATAGTCCTTGGACAGGCAAGGCCATCATACTTGGTTACTTCTGTGCTTGCTAAACCGGTAACACCAAAGTAAGTATCTGTTTCAAAAGCATTATTGCCAGAGGATAAAATGCAGAACAGCATAAAATTAATCAACTCTGTGTAGCTACAGTGGAACTCCTTCCAAAAACTTTTTTTATTAGAAGTCAGGACAATGGATTATGAACAAAAGATCACATAATTATTTGGATTATTTTTCTTTTTGTGGATTGGATGTTCGCTAGCAAACTGTTTAGTGGCTGTAAAATGACCCACAACTTCAGCAGATTTCTTCCCATTTACAGAAATATAAACACATGAAAACAATATTAGGTGGCTTTGAAGAATTCACTGTAGCATTTATATGCTAACTATTTTAATGCTGGTAAGTATCCAACATAACTGAAGCCATACAGTGTAGAAAGCACTTAGTTAAGAATATACAGGAGTGAATGATATCCAATACATTGCAGATTGCCAGCTACAAAGCAAAAAAATAGGAAGAATCTACAACCTTTTCCTCTTAGAATTTTAATTTGCAAATGAGAATTCTTGGTTCTGGTCATTTCTCTAGGTGTGGTAGGGTCACTTATTTCTTTCATATTCTTGTTTTCTTGTTCTTTGAATCAATTCAGAGATAAAAATTTATGTGGTATTTTTAAGCTATATCATAATTTTCTTTTTCCTGCTCACTTTTTAATTTACTTATTTGTTCAATGTAGCACATGTTCATGTTATGATTCCAGAAATCCACATGATGTAGAAGTGGCTAGACAATATTGTCATATAAAAAACCACCCAAGGTGGTGTGAATTGTTCCTACTCACTTTTCTGAAGAATCTGCAGATACACCTGGTTAAGTCAAATCTGTCATTTCAGAACAACTGAAGTATTTTGTTTCTTCTTGGATTATCTTTGTTGGCCAAGGAATAAACTGAAGATGCTGATGGACTACAAATAGAAAAAAAAAGATTAGACTATGTAATTAAGAGTATCAAATATGATGTTGAATTAAACAACATAGTGGGATATCCAGATTAAACCCCGTATTTGTATGTTGCTTGTGAAATTTTATTTCATTTCTAAAGAATGAAATAATACTCATAACATTGCCAACTTATGTGCTACATAGACCTCTTTTAAAATAGTTTTAAAAATGGGTTTGAATGGAGTTTGACTTCAAAGAGGACAATGAGAAAAATGTGGTCTTAGGGCTTCTAGGCAGGGCAGCATTGGTGATCCTGATGTGTTCTGGTTGTGTAAAATAAGTGTGTTTAATAAAACAAAACTGATTATGTCTTCTGGGTCCATCCATCACTTTATCACTTGGTCTGACTCCAGTCACGAATATTTTATTAGAAAGTAATACCTAAAGTACATATAACAGCAAATGTTACAGATTGGTGAGATAATAGCAGTACCAAGAAGATTACTTTCTGCACCCTTCAGGATGTGGAAGAGGTTTACAACAAAGATCCTGTCCATTCTTCATCTGAGATTTTTCCTCAGATCTGACTCAGTTAGCTAATACCTATCTTCCAATTATTCCTCCTTCCTTTATTGTTTGCTGACTGTTTTGCTTGAGTGGATCATCAAAAATTACTTCCTTTTTGTCCTAGTGTCTTCACTAGTATTAAATTGGTGAATCTTGACCAGCCTAAAGCTTGGCTTTGTGGTCTTAAATGCCTGTGCCTCTCCCCTTACACCTGCTTAACTTGTTATCAGATCTCACAGGGATAAGTGGGCACTTCATCTGCCTATATAAATCAACTTGAAATCCTTTGTTAATGCCTTAAAAGATCTTTCTTATCTAAAGTTATGCAAAGAAAGAAAAAATACCTTTAGTATAGTAGCTTGGTAGTCAGTGTGTAACCATATTATGGTAGACTGATAATTTTTGGCTAGTTTAAATTTTGCAGCAAAAACTTCTTTATCATAAAATCGGAGGAAGAAATGGACAACTACTGCTTGAATCAAATGCTCAATTAATTACTATATTTGTTTCAGGGCCCTTCAAAATCTCTGTGCCCAGATGCTTCTCATATCTCCTCTGTCTCAGTAAAACATTAATCTTCCACTTCTTCTTGTCTCCAGTCCTTACATGCCTGTATTTTGTTTGCTTTCTTTCACTTTGGAAGGATAAAGTAAAATTAACAAAATATAGCCATCAGCTGCGTAAGAAAAATATAATTACTTTTCTGACATGGCTTTCAATCCTAATTACATTGGGCTACCTCAAAGATAATCCATTCAGTTTCTGTGAGGATGCACTCATTAGCATGTCTGCTGAGGGAAGTGCTTGTAACAGAGATCTTTGTAGGGGGGTTTAGTTGCTGTCTGTCTAGAGGCTCATTACCATTGATATAGGACTTCCCCCTCCCAAATATCTCTTTTATTTAATTAACAAGACATTTTTTAAGCCTCATAATCATTCCCAAATCCTGAGATGTTATTTTACAACAGTAGTGGAGAACCACCTACTGGAAATAATGTATCTTGCAGTGCAATCCACAATTCCTTTGTGCCTGTTGTATCTTTTTGAATTCTCCATCCCAAATGACAAATGGCTCTGAGAAGCCATTTCTAAAATAAACAAACAAAAAGAAAAGAAACTACATGAACAAGTTTGCAGCCAATTCCAGAATAGAGGCAGAAAATAAGAAGAGAAAAATCATCCTCCATATGTCAAGCAGGAATCAGAGTAATGATACTATAAGCTCATACTGTGCTAAGGAAAACACACAGTTATGACATATATGGGACTACACTAAAATACTCCATTGTTACAGAAACATACTACAGTCAATTTGATTTTTTTTCCTTAACAAAGTATTATGCTTTTTATGTAAGTTTGTTTGTTTGTTTGTTTGTTTGTTTGTTTGTTTGCTTGTTTTTTCTGCAGGAAACAATAGGAATGAGGGAACTCTATTTTAATAATAAGGCACAGCAAAAAAAGAAAATTGTAGTCATTGTACTAAGGGCAGTATTTTCTCCTAAGTTCTGCCTCCACCTGCCATGCTGTGGGACATTTGTCACTGTGACAATAGAAAGCATCTTGTTAACAGCAACACTGCCAATATTGTGATGAAATATCCATACATGATACCTGAGTTCAGAAATATAGGACGTTAAAAGTATAATAAAAATGCTGATAAACGAATCGCTTTATTAGCTGCAGAATTGCAGTAGAGATTGATAATGTATATTCATCACACAGAGAGCTTCCATCAAACTGCCGTAGATTGTTTTAAAAGTGATTTCATTTGTGGCTATACAATCAAGTAGCTTGTGGTAGAAATGGGAGAAAGATTCTGCTCTATTAGGGAGTCTTATGCTCGCCTCTTTCACTCATTCAGTATTGTCCAGAACTATTTATTTGATATGGGGAATGTGCTGGAGATAACAAAATTACTCTTATTGAAACATCTTTATTTTGATGCTTTTCCAAATATGTAGCTACTTTTCTAGATTACAGATAGATTAATGGGTCATTGAAAAGGATTCATGTATCCTTTTTTTTTTTCTTTAGCAAAATACATTAGTATAAGTCCTAATATAGGAGAGATGGGGACTAACTACATTTCCATGTTGTACCAGTAGAATGTTTCTCTAGCAGGATCAGTTATGAGGCCTGTGTGAATGCTAAATGCTTTTGCTTTAGAAACTCACTGTAATGGAAATGCTGAAAATGCTGGGTTTTTCCATTTTGACAAGGGACCATCCCCCCCAAATGAAAGTCATAAAAACGATACCAGCTTCACTGAAATAGAAATCCTGAGCGTGTTATCCAAGTCCAGTCCCCTGAAGGACTAACAGCTTCCTCGTGAGGGGAAGAGGAGGGGCAGGCTCTGATCTCTTCTCTGTGGTGACCAGTGACAGGACCCGAGGGAATGGCCTGAAGTTTCATCAGGGGAGGGTTAGGTTGGATATTAGGAAACGTGTTTTATCCAGAGGGTGGTTGGGCACTGGAACAGGCTCCCCAGGCAAGTGGTCACAGCACCAGGCCTGTCAGAGCTCAAGAAGTGTTTGGACAGCACTCTCACGCACATGGTGGGATTCTTGGGGCGTCCTGTGCAGAGCCAGAGCTGGATCTTAAAAAGAGTCGCTTCCTACTCAGCGTATTCTGTGATTCTCTTTTAACTTCGGTTAAATACCAAGCACAGCACACAGGCTTTTACGCACAGCTACTGTGTTTTAAATGCCAAACCCTCTATTTTTATTTCTTCCCCCCAAAGAAAAGTATAAAGAACCTAAATGCCTAAACTCCACGCCACAAATCAAAGAGCAAAGCACGCTGAAGGCTGACAGGAACAGAGTAGTCGATACTGCTCCAAACGAGGGCAATCCTTGTCCACGCTTAGGGTTTCGATGTGATTTTACTCGTCTTCCAATCAGGCAAAAGCATTTACAGAGTTCATCTCCGTTTACGTATTTCATTTTGTAAGAAAAACACGCTCGGCGATTCTCCGCCGGCCGCACAACAGCGGTCGATGCGCCCCAGCCCTCTCATGGGGCGGGGCCGTGCCCTGAGTGGAAAACTACCACTCCCAGGAGGCACCGCCGCCGACCCTGGGGGCACCGCGCCCCCACACAATGCACGTTGGGAGTTGGAGTTTCTTCGTCCACCGCACTTCTCCCGACCGCCCCGGCAGTTGCGCGGGGAATCCTCGGGCGCACCGCGGGCCGGGCCGGGCGGGGCGCGCGCAGTGCGGAAGGGCCTGAACGGGCGGAGGTTACCAGGTAACGGCGAGTGTCTGTCAGTCTGTCTGTGTCTGTATCCCTCCGCCAGGGACCGCCCCCCGCGCCGCCGGCGGAGTGGCGGCCAAGATGGCGGCGGTGGCTGAGGCAGGAGAGTCGTGAGCGCCTCCGCCAGCTCCGTCCCGCCGCGTCGGGCGAAGCGAGGCCGCGCCGCTCCTCCGCTGCCCGAAGTCGAAACGTTCGTCTGGGCAGCCCGGGCCCCGCGAGTGGCGCTCGGCGGTGGAGGAGGAGCCAGGCCGGGTGACCTCCCCTCCGGCGCGGGGTGAGCCGCCTTCTCCTGCCCCTCGCGCGGCGCGCTGCCCCTTCCCCGTCCCTTTCCCCTGGTGGCGGCGGGGTCGCGTTGGTGCGGTGGGGCAGGGCGGCGGTCCGTAAAGGTGGGGGCGAGGAGCAGGCAGTGGGCTCGAAGGCAGGTGCGGGGCGGCGGGGAAACCGTGCGTTGGCAGCGGGCTGTGTGGGCCGCGCCCCTCGCACAGGGCAGGGCGCGTTATCCGCTCTCCAAGGAGACGCCGCCGCGTTCGCGGCAGTGGAGGCGCCTTGAGCAGAGCCCGCCTACCCTCGCACCCCGCGGCGCCTGGGGTTTGGCGCCGGGAAGGAGCGGGATCTCCGCCCGCCGCCCCCGGGCTGGGAGCGCCTCGCCGGCCTCAGGCAGCGAGCGGTGCGGCCGGCAGAGCCGCTGGGCCATCGCTCGCTCCGCTGGCCCCGTTGGCGGCGACGAGGCCCGCCGGGCCTGGGCGCGGCGGCCGCCGTGGGATCGGAGCAGTCAGGACGCCAGAGCCTGCGGGCGCTGCGAAGGCCCCGGCGCTGGAAGCTGGAAGTGCTGGGCACGCCGCCCCTAGCCAGGGTGCGTGAGTGTGCCGCTCGTGTGAGCGCTGTCCGGTGCGGCAGGAAAGGATTTGCTCTGTTGAGTGCTCCTGTGTGATATACTTGTATGGTTTGCTTTTAAGGAGTTAATGCCCAGTGAGGAGAGTACATCTTAAAAAACTAAACTTTAAAAGAAATGTTTGGCCCCATTTTCGGCCTTTGTGGTGCTTTGACGGCTTTTTGCGACTTTCTGTTTTTCGTTTAATTTTTTTAATTGTCAAAAGTTTTCTCTTTGTAGTGTTAGGTGCTCTAGAGAGCTCTTGCATTCACATGAATGCTGTAGGAAAATATTCTCAAGAGCATCTTTACTGTAGAAAAAAAGCCTTTTGAAGTACATACCTTTGTTTTGCTTGCATGTTGAGTAGTGTTTCTTCTGTGCAATCTACATGTTGCTGTTACGTGTGCAGAATGTTTTGACTCTAATCTTACATGTTTTGTTTATAATCCTACGTGTTATCTGATGTTACTAATTCTGTAGAAGGTATACTTGAAAGTCTTCTTTTTTTCCTCAAATCCCTGGTAGATTTTGTAAAGCAGTAGGCACATGCTCAAAAGCTTTTATACAGATCCTATGGCTTGCAAGAACCTGAAACTGGCAGTGGATTGCTGTAGGTAGATAGACGGGTAGATAATGGAAAGATAGCAGAGCTTTCAGAAGAGGATTTTTTGGTAGAAATAGCTGGTAAAATGAAAACAAATCAAAAATGCATATTGGTGAAATGTGTGTGTGGAGGTGGAAAGCACAGCTTCATGTGAAAGAAGAAAAACCTAGCTGAACCTCTATGTGTTTTCAACAGAGTTAAAGAGGTAAAATAGTATCAGAGGTCTCTGATCTTAAACTTGCTTGATTATAGTTCATTTGGAAGTTTCAAAGACTATAATAGGAACGTTTAGAAACTTTCTTTTTGGTAAGGGGACAGTTCTGTTAGAACACTTTAAAATCTGCTTGCTGGAAGTAATGAAGATACTGTTAATTTTGAGCCGTATTTATCAAGGCATGTTGGTGTAAGCTGGGTCTCCTTGTTTGAGAGTCCTCTTAATCAGAATATTCCATCTAGGGTAGTGAATTTACTTCAGAGGTAATGAGAGTCTCTTACAGCAAAGATAGTTGAGAACAGGTTTTGTGAAAGTTTTAAAAGAAATAAATGTGAGTAGTTACTTGTATACGTAAAGATGAATACTGCCACTTCTTTTTACAGCAGAAGGTAGGGGAAAAACTACTTTTGCTATGGTTTTAGTAGAATTATATAACGTGATGATGAAGAAACGGCTTACAGAATTGGACTGTAAACCCAGATGGCCTCTAATCTTCCTCGTTATGCTCAGTGACATAGGTCAGGATACAGTGTCTGTTGAAATGTTGGGTCTTGCACATCTACAAAGCTGAACAGTTTATCTGTAACTGAAGAAAGTTTGTTAAAATCATGGCTGTTTTTAAACTGATAACTGCATTTGCTTTGAACACTTGTAAGTTTTAGCATGAGCTTCCCTGTGAACTTTTTATAGGATCCTTGTGTTTCTACACGAAAATAAACAAAATGTGAAAGGGCTTTGTGTTCTAATTTTCTAGCTGAATCAGACAGATTACCTGAAAGTTGCACAGAAGGAACATATAGTTTTTATATAGTCATAAGGTTAGGCACATCTGGAAGTTGGTCCAGTTCTAAACATGTCTGGGTTTTTTATTTTAATTCTGGTATTATTTGTTGGCCATTTAGTTCATAGGTGGTACTGTCTGGTTGCTTGGCCTAGTGGGCACTGCTGTTGGGATGAAGAAGGGAGTATGAGTTCTTGTGCAGGGACAGTAGGGCGAAGTTCCCAAAGTAGCAGGCACTTAGACCTGTTCTGCATATGTTGTGATCATGGTTGTGAGATGCAGAAGTGAAATGACTCCTAACCAGGTTACCGTGACCTAGGCTGGCACACTGCTGAGTGGAGATGTGGTTATGGTGTAAGGAGCATGCCTGGTAGATCCCATTTTCTTTATGATTTAGTAATAGGTTGTGTTTGCATAGGAATACTGCTTTGTGCAAGTGTGCCTCTTGAGAGGGCTGTACTGTGTGATTTTGATTGAATCCTGTACCTAAGCAAGATAGGTGTACTAGGACAGCTTTTAAACTTAGTTCAAGATTAATCTGTTTTTCTTTCTGGAACTGATATTATAAAAAAACCAACAAACTTTGGTAATCATTAGTTTTAATCTTTACTTTGTAATCTTTAGTTTTGGGCGATTTCTTCACCTGCACTCTGTGAAAATTAGTAGTAGATAGTTGCAGTAAAATGTTAAGAAAGGGGTTCCTATCGACTTCTATATTTTTATTTTTTCAGTTAAGCTTAGAATTATGTGGAAATGAGCTCGAAAAAGTAAATCTCTGCAAGACTGCTTTTCTTCTGCATCTGTTACAGTTCTTCATAGGTAAATTTTGTAGCTTTCTGCAGTGGAATTGTGCCAGCAGCACTTAGCAAATATAGTTTGTATTCTTCACCTTTTGGAACAGACTAATGTAATTTTACTCTCATAAAGGAATACTTTTTCTGATCTTCCAACTTTAACAATTTTTTTTATTTCTAATGTCAAAAAAAGAAGTGGAAATGAAAACTTTGAACATTTAAGTTGCTTTATATTGCACAAAGGGACATTGATGGAGAGCAGCAAAGCTCTATGAAACCCACATTATTTTGTTTGGTTTTGGTAGAAACTGTAATGTAAGTGGCAGGTCATACACTGCTTAAATAGCTTAATGTGTGGTAATGAAAGTAAAAATCCTTTTACTGATGTCTGTTTTCCTTGTGTTTTTTTCAAGTGTGTCATTCAGTACTCTGTTTTCAGCATCTCAGTATTAAAATGAATGTGAAAGTTTGACATACTAGGTCTCCAAAGTCACTTATTATATTGAACACACATCACTCTGGGCCTGAAAGTGTAGGCTTTATGAATTACAAAACAGCCTTTCTGAGCACTATAGTTTGTTTTAAAGTGAGGACAATTAAAACCCTCAAAAAAAAAAAAACAACAGCTTTCTTTCACAGATTGTTTAAAAAGCCCCAAACCCACAACTACGATTTCTTTATTTTTTAATGCCAGTTTCTGTGTTCTTCTCATTGATACATTTCTAGTAACACAGGATAGTAAATGGGGAGTTGAGTTTCCTAAACAGATTTGTGTTTGCATCTTTATAATGAACATGTGGTTGTCTTCTCAGATCATGAATCTTTAAAATTTTCAATGTAAACTGGTTTTAATACAGCACATTTCTTTCAACTCCTTCTTATAGATTGCTTTTATTGATTGCTTGTCATGGCAACAGGAGGTGGTCCCTTTGAAGAAGGCATGAATGATCAGGACTTGCCTAGCTGGAGCAATGAGAGCCTTGACGACCGGCTGAACAACACAGTAAAATTATTCTTTTCTTTCTCTTGCCATTTGATGCTGTACATTAGAATTGCCAACTAGATTCTGTTAGTGGCAGGTAACAGTGCAAACCCCTAAGCCTCATTATGCATGGCTTTGCATCCAGTACAGCTTTACCTGGAAAACCTGAGGTAGTTGTAAGCAAGCAATGGGGGTGTAATTCAGAGATTGTGAGGTCTATAGAGGTATTTATGGCAAGCGTTTTGGGTAAATAAAGTAGCTAGACACAAAAGCATTGTAGGTGACATGAAAGTTAAAGCTATAATTTAGAAAGTTCTGAACTCGTGAAAGGGTCCCCAGCAAAGAAGAAAAATACAGCTTGAGCTTCATTTGAAATTAATTTAATGCATTTAGGATGAAATGGATTTAAAATTTCCTGACAAGCTATTTTAAATTATGCAGTGCAGAAAATTTTATTTTTTTATGTTTGCTCTAGAAAACTTAGTGCATATTTCAATGTGGCTTGCTATTTTTATTTCTAAAATGGAAGTAAACTATCTCATAGAATGCAAACGTTTACTTTTTGTCTGTGTGGATAACAAATATGACTTTTTGTTCTCTCCTTCCCCTTAAGGACTGGGGAGGTCAACAGAAGAAAGCAAACAGATCTTCAGAAAAAAACAAGAAAAAGCTTAGTGGGGAAGGTGAAACAAGACTTACTAATGACATATCTCCAGAGTCTTCGCCTGGAATGGAACGACGGAAGACCAGAACTTCTCATAGCTTTCCTCATGCTCGATACATGACTCAGATGTCTGTTCCAGAGCAGGCTGAACTAGAAAGGCTTAAACAAAGAATAAACTTCAGTGATCTGGATCAGGTTTGTGTGAATATAACCTCCCACTAGAAATGTGACTCCAAAATGTATTCAGTTATCTCTTAATAAAGTGACAGATGAGTAAAGAATCCTTTCATATGTGATCAAGGTAAAAAAAAAAAAACCTTACAGGCACCATGACAACCAAATCAAAATTCTGGTTTTGAACTTCAGGAAATAAGGGAAAGTTCAGGACCATGGCTTTCCTCTGTTTGTGTGCTAGCTGTCTTCACTTCCTCGCTCTCAGCCATTAACAAATTCCTGTGTCCTCGGAGCAGTATTTTGTAGTTATCGTACTTGTGTGCTACTTGAAAATAGCTGTTACCTTATTTTGAAAGTCTGTTCTTGAACTACCAGGTTGTGATCCTGAACCCTGTTACCCTTGTAGATTAAGCAGAGGAGTATCATTAAAAACTGCTTCTCAGTAGAGTAGAGAATTTTATGGCGCAAATTCTTGAGCCATAACTACATTTTTAGAAATACAGCGCATTCATCCTTCTGTTGTTCAAAACTAAGGAAAAGTATGAGGGATTAATTCTTTTGGAACAACGTATAAATCTGTGTTAACAATTTTAGAACAGAGGCTAGTTCATCTTTACCAAAAGTTGTTGCTAACTTCTTTGGTTGTGAAGATTTTTTCCAGTGTGATTCATTGTGTTGACTTAAAGTTTATAGGCTGGACATAAGTTCCTCCTCAAATGTAAGTCATGGCAACATGTTGCTGTTCACAAGGTTTTAATGAAAAGCTGAAGTTCTGAGGTATTATGTTCTGCACAGGAATATGTTGCTCTTTTATTATTGTTCGTTTCTCAAATGTACCTGGAGAAGTAGAATGCCTTTCACTACAGTAAAGGTCGAGGTCACAGCAAAAATGAGGAACTAAATTCTGAGAAAGTACAGAATGTTTTTGCTTCTCATTGTTGTGGGGGGATGGATTTGCTTTCTGAAAACTTCATGGCAAAAAAGCATTGGCACTGTCTTCATCTAACTTTTGGCCAGTTGGTGACTGATTAGGTAACTTTAAAATCAGTCTAATAATACTGTAGAAATAGTAATACAAGCAGGGAAATGAAGCAGTGTTGAGACCTTATTGGATGAAAAAAATAAAGCAATTGTTCTTTCTTTTGTTTGTATATAGAGAAGCATTGGAAGTGATTCTCAAGGCAGGGCAACGGCTGCTAATAACAAACGTCAACTTAATGAAAACAAAAAACCATTCAACTTCCTGTCACTGCAGATTAACACTAACAAAAGCAAAGATCCTGCCTCAGGTTCCCAAAAAAAGGAAGGTGGGGTATCAGCGCAATGTAAAGAGTTGTTTGGAGCTGCTCTAAGTAAGGATTTTTTGCAAAATTGCCAAGTGTCTGCTCAAGAAGATGGAAGGGGAGAACAAGCAATGGATAGTAGCCAGGTATTTACACAGCCTATAAAGTCTACAAAATATTGACTCTTAATCTTCAGTGCCGCTTTCTAAATTTCTTCAAAGTATAAATCCTTATTGGAAATATTTAACTTCCTACTCTTCTGAAACTTGAAGAAAATGTGAAACCAAACTTAATCATCTACTGTTCTCTAGAAATCTGCATGCTGGTAACAGAAGTAATAATAATTTTCATTTTAGAGGTTGGTTCCCTTTTAAATGGTTCCAGAAAGTGCTCTCACAGTTTATTAGTTTCCTATGTTGATGAGCTCACTTGTGTTTTAGCCTGTGTTGACCAGAAGCCCTGTGCTTCAGCCTTGCAACTTCCCGCATGCATATATCTATCCTTATATAGGCTGTTGACTTTTAACCACTTGTGGAAGAGTGCTCATAGGAGTGAAAGTACTAACATGACCCTCTTGCATTACTCCTTTGCTGTTGCTATCACTTTGTCTTGTGCATTGACTACGTTGCAGTTGTAGCTGAATGCATCCAGTAACTTCAGTGTCTTTGCAGATTGTGAGCAGACTAGTTCAGATTCGCGACTATATTGCTAAGGCCAGCTCCATGCGGGATGATCTTGTAGAGAAAAATGAAAGATCGGCCAATGTTGAGCGTTTATCACACCTTATAGATGACCTTAAAGAGCAGGAGAAATCCTATCTGAAATTTTTGCAAAAGATGCTTGTAAGTTTGAGAACATAACGTGTTTGTTTCTGCACTGTAAGCTTTTTTTAGGAGTTGACCGTTTATGTTTTGATGGTGCTACTGAGGGTGTTGATTTTGGTATGTAGTACCTTCCATAATTCATTTTTACTGCCCCCTTATATAGCTTTTGATTTGTGCCAATGAAATATTTCAGGCTAGAGAAAATGAGGAGGATGATGTTCGGACTATAGATTCAGCTGTGGGATCTGGTTCTGTAGGTGAGAGCACATCGCTAAACATTGATGTGCAGTCTGAGGCTTCAGATACCACGGTAAGCTGCCTTTTAGCAATTAAGATAGAAATGAGGGCTTTATTTTGGATTCTCATGGGTCTTACGATAGTGTCATAATCTGCAGTCCAATTAAAAAATAGTAAATCTGCAAGCACTCCATTCAGGAGGTGTCCATGCGTGTGTGGATTTGTTTTTTTAATATGAGAATAAAAGTAATGATTCTGTAACAACAACAATCTGAAGAATCTTTTAAATCTTTATTCTTTCTTCGAAGTGCAATGAAGAATTAAATGTGTACTTTGGCAGAAAATTCAATGACTTGATGTAGGAAGAAATACCTTTCTATACAATTTTTCATCTGTAGGGTTGTTTCTGTTAGTGGGTAAAATTTCAGGGTGTTGGGGGAGGGGAGGGTTAGAAATGAATCATTAGTGGGCCATTGTCTAAGCATCTTTCTAGTGATAAGATAGAAGTATTGACCTAACACAGAAGTTTCTTTCATTTCTTGGGAAGATGGGCACCTCTTTAGAAAATGAGTTCTGAATTTAGTGCTGCGATAAACAGCCCAATCTTCCTTTCTATTTATAAATTTTTTTTAACATGGTAAACATATCTCGTAGTAGATACAAAAGCATTTTAATAACTTAAGTTTTCTGTCTTTCGTTCTAATTACACTGAGGAAAAGTACCAGAGAGCAGGTACTCTTTCTGGCCAGTTAGAACACTGAATGTCCTGTGGATAAGGAGAATTTACCTGCTTGAAAATAAAACAGTTAAAACATTAAGAAGCTTTTGTAATTATTTTTAGCTTTATAAGAACTCTTTCTATCCCTGTAAAGAAATAAAATGATAGATATGGAACATGCACTTTTAACTTAAAAAAAATTAAATTTGGAAAATGCAGAAAAAGACAGGTATGTTTTTTAAGAAGCATCCATGTAAACTTGTATTTGTCTTAGTATTTACAAAATTTGCACTTCAGTTTTTTGTTTGGCTCTTAATTTTGCATCTAAACTCTCTTCACATGCAGCTTGAATATTTTACATGTAGAGTGCATATTTCTGGTCATATAATGTTGATTGCTATATGGAGCTTTATTATTATGCAAATTATAAGAATGGCTAAAAATGTTTTCACTCTTTAGTAGTTGTTTAGTAGTAGTTTTCATTATTTGACAAGATAAAGTGGGTAGGTTTGCAACTTAAAAATGCATGCTAAGTTGGAGCACATTTTCCAAATCTAACATACTAAACTATTCAATATAGGAGGTATCTTTTAGTTTGAGTTGTCGGCCCCGCATTGAGGACAAACTAGGGAATTCAGCTTCGCAAGAACAGGTTACAGACATTGATGTTACGCCAAGCCCTAAAGGGAAAAGTGAGAGAGCTGCTCTGAATGACAGGGAAATCTGGCCTTGTGGGATTAATAGCCAGGATCATGGATTGCTTTCAAAGGTACACTTCAAAATGTTACTTTAGCCTCAAATAGGGTTTGTACAGACTAGTCTTCCCCTTCCCCCAGTCTCCCTTATTAATTGCTTCAAATGTACTTGTTACTTACAGTGAATGTTCCCACTGGATTGCTTATCTGTATCCAGCTGTCTTTTCACTGAATTCATCTTCTTTGCCTAGAATATTTTTCTTTGAATAGCAATGTTTCACAACTTTTTCTTCTGACTTGTTAGCATTGACAGTTAGCATTGATGTAACTCTGTACAGCAGGTGTTGTGATTTTCTGTAGATTATCCTTCTAAGTTTTGTTGTTCTCTTCTTGGGAAAACATATCGTGAATGTGACTTTCAGACACTTGTCATGGTTACAGTAATAGTCTGCCAGTGCACGTTTAAACTAATACCAAATACAGAAAATGGATTAGAAATTAGTAGCCTTAACTTGTTCCACAAATGTTTTTGTATAGTTGTTGATATAAATATTTGGTTGGAAGGGGGAAAACTTTCAAGGGGCACAGTGTCTAAAACATCTTTTTTTACCCATTATGAGCTTTTCTATGTCGTTGTCCTTCCTGTGATTTAATTTTTAAAAAGTCTTAAATGCAATCATTTTTTCCCCTAAAATAAAAGACATAAAGGTTTTGTCAAGCTTACTAGTCTAAATATAGAACTAAGCTTGAAAAATTTGTTAATGCAATTTTCATGAACTCAAGCAAATCTGGTACTTTAGATAAAGCCTGAATTATTTAATAGTGAGGCTGAGACATATACCCTTGTTCCCTTTCTTCCCCTTGTTCCTTCCTGTGCTGATTTCAGTGTGTGATCTATTTTGACTTTACTGTGCTGTTTATATGAAAGGTGAGAGTTTAACAGCAATCATCAGTGTCAGTTGCAGTGCATCTTTTAGTGACGCTTCGAGGAGTTTAGAATTCTGGATGTTTTCAGCTTTCTCTGCTGGAAAGCTGAGCATTCCTTAGTACCCACAACTAGTTAATAAGATGCCTGCTTCTATTCTGACATCTGATGCAGAATATTTGGACTGAATTTTCTACTTTAGAAACTTAATACTATATGGATAGAAGATTATGCTTTCAAGTTAGTAGTGTTCTTTGTAAATGCTTGTTATTTTCCATGATTTCATCTGCAAAGTGCAATAATGTTCAACTTCAGACAGGATCAGGATCTTAACTGTGGATGTCTCATTAAAATGTAATTTGAGTAAAAGTTTTGATGCAAATCTCCAGCTCCTAATTAGCATAGGATGAGGAAAATACTCAGCATGCTTTCATTCTTTCAGAACTATTTCAAAATATTGTTTGAAAACAATGTAGAGAGGGTTCTGTGGATGTTTTTGTTATGAAATTGATTTACCCAAACCTGGCATATTCTAGTGTCAATGGCATAAATACAGCACACAGAACTAAACACATTATAGGTGAGAAATGAGTTACTGCCTAAAACACTGTTCTGAAAATTTTAGAGATTTCAGGCCAGTAAATCAAGTGATATCTTGTGTTTTATATAGCTCCATGATGCAATGCCTTATCTTGCTTACCTTTGGCAGTCTTAAAGGTTAATACCCTCTGTTATGATTTAAAAGACTGAGGGAGGCTTGGGTTAGTCTTTGGGTCACATTAGGGCAGCTGACTGGCTTTGTAAAGAAAACTTAAACCCTCAGGAGTGATAAGCACATCTTGGTGGTACAGGCTTCTTCCTGTTGGATGTCTGAGTTGTTTTTTTAAATTAAGGACTATCAAAAAGGTGAAGCTGTTTCATTTTTACTTTTTTCCATTAACCAGGCTGTTCATTTATATGCAAGTTGTGCTTTCTTTGACACTTCTTTTACTAGCTGTCAACAGATAAATGGTTGTAGTTATGGTAATGTACTCCATCTCTTGCAGGCCAGAGATCCTCAACAAGAAGCTAAAGAGGAGTTGGAGAACTTGAAGAAACAGCATGATTTATTGAAAAGGATGCTACAACAGCAGGAGGAATTAAAGGCTCTTCAAGGAAGACAGGCAGCTCTTCTTGCTTTGCAGCATAAAGCAGAGCAAGCCATCGCTGTCCTGGATGATTCTGGTATGTGGAATGATGGTGTCTCTTATATCATGTTATGCTGGCTGAATGATTAAAGCTGGAATTGTAAAATACACATTAGAAAGGCTTTTTTTTTTATTTCAAAGCCTCTGTTTCTGAAGAGTTGACAATGTAACATTATAAAATGATGTGTCATTTAAAAACCAGAGCTGAATACTGTGGTTTACCTGTAAAATCCTAAAAGTGTGGGTTTTTCTCCTAAGAATTGGTCTACCCAATGTTAAGATTCAAATTCAACTTATGGCAAAGAAAAATGTTTTCAAAATTTGAAAACAATGAAACTATGTGTGTAATGAAGTCATAATCTCTGGGGAAAATAAATAATATTTGTGTTTGATTTTTCTTAGGAGCTGCTGGTTTGTATTTGGGCAGAAATAGGAAGAATTATTTGGGTCTTTCAGTTGCGACTTGCATATTTAATATTGTTTGAATATGAATTTTGAGGCAGGGGCAAAAATATTTCTTTTATATTTATTTCTCTGATAAAGTTTTTTGAGGAACAAACCTCCAAGACTCCATTTGCAGATGTAAATGTATTGCAACTTAAACAAATATGAAAGCTTGGTGTCCTGCTAATTTATTATTTTGAGAAGGTGAAATTACCTGGACTGTTGTTAGTTTAGCTATATTAAATAATTGCAGTCTTATTTATAATAAGTTTCTGTCAGCCTTAGACAAATTGATTGCTTTGATTTTGCTCTGACCTTTTTAGCAAAACACAGAGCAAGCCTAAAGTCCTTTTGTGTGGTCCTTTACAAAGCAGCTTGGAGTTGTCTTGTCAGTATTTTTGTAGCAGAAGTCATCTTTCAAGAGTAAAGCTGGTGCAGAGGATACAAAATTAAAAATATGTGCTGTATTTTTAGAGGGTCAGTATATTGATGTTGCTAAACCACACATTTTTATTTAAATAGCCTGTATTTCATTGCTGAAGAAAAATATTTATATTTTCCCCTTTTTCCATGTGCCCAGTTGTAACAGAAACTACAGGTAGTGTTTCAGGAGTAAGTCTTACATCAGAACTGAATGAAGAATTGAATGACTTAATTCAACGCTTTCACAACCAACTTCATGATTCTCAGGTTAGTCCTGAGATTGTACTGTATAGATTTTGCCATTATCAGTTTTTATTCTATTTAACAATGCAGTTCAACGTTTGTCTTGCTCATCTCTGTGTATTTGCTAGTGAAGTTATTAGAGTTCCCCCCAAACTTGAAAACTCAGCAAACTTGAAAATTCTTAAGGGTTATTAGCTGAATCATCTATGCTTTGTGTCTTATGGGTTTCCATGAAAGTCTAGATTAGTAGTTTCTTTATTGCAATTTAATTCAGTATATAATTGGGATGTCATTAGAGTGTTTTCAGCATATTTCCCTTCATAATATTCCTTGTTTTGGTGTTGATTCTGGTGTTGCATTTAGAAGGCCCATAAGAAAGCTTTTTGTTTCTTACAATTTATTTACCTTTTTTTGTAGTACTCTGAATAAAATGGAATTACTCTTTTTAGACACAGTCTGTGCCTGACAATAGAAGGCAAGCAGAAAGCCTTTCACTTACCAGAGAGATTTCACAAAGCAGAAACTCTTCAATGTCTGAACACCAGTCAGATGAGAAGGCACAGCTTTTTAACAAGATGCGAATGTTGCAGGGTAAAAAGCAAAAAATGGACAAACTATTAGGAGAACTTCATACACTTCGTGACCAACATCTAAATAACTCTTCCTGTAAGTCAATATAGGCAGAATTGTATTTTTTTCATGAATACAATGTTTTTAATGTGCATGTTTGTAACATCATCTTTCAGATTGCAATTGCCCAGTGAAATGCTGGTGATAAAAACTGTGCTGGGGCAATACTAATGTAAATGGTGTTTAATGCTATATATAAGTTCCTGTCTTAACGAAGAACTCTATGAGTAATGATGATGAGTGTCTATTAGCAGTTTGGTTTATAACACTGAAGTTCACTAATGTGAGGATGTGATGTTTTTTTTCTTCATGGCTTGTCTGTGACACGTGTGGCTTGTGAATAAAAGTGCCATATGAACTTGAGCTTTCTGTGTTTTTATCACAGTACATCTGCATTTGTGTACTTGGCACTTCATGAGTTAATAGCTTTACGGCAGTATAGCTGGGCTCCCTCTCTGTCAAAAGGCTTTCATGTGCACTTGTGGCAGGGACTTCAATCACAGGCCATCCTAGAGGGCCTTACCTGTCTGACTGGACTGGAGCTTTGGCCTTCTCATTTAATGGCTTTGTGCTCTGCTTATTGATGCAGACCTATCCACTTGCTGCTCTCTGTTTCTAACAGTGCATTTGTACTGGTGAAGTTTGTCCTGTAGCTGGAAACTTCTGAGGGGTGATCACAGCATATTCTGGTTAGCATTGAGAAATGAGGCCTTGAAGCATGCACTTGGAGAAAGACATGCTGATTTAATAGTTATGTTACTGTACCCCAATTGTTCTGTATGTATTTAATGTATATAATATGAACATGTTCAGATATGATTTCATGTAGCTGGAAGAAGCAAACATCCAGTTTGTTTTACAGCAAATGGACAAAAGAACTTACCAGAGGTGAAAAATTTGCTAGGGTTTTTCTTTTAATCAACACTTTAAAATGTTAAATTTTTATAAAAAAGCAATGTAGCCTTAAGTAAAGCCTTGAAAAAATTCTATGGGCAGATTCACAGCATGAGAATGCATGATTCTACTTCTGACATTTGATAAAGCTGAGGGAATAACTGAAATCTTGTTTATAAAAGCTACCTTATTACTCACTGCCTATTTACATTGCATACAATGAAACTTAAGAAAAAAGCTTTTGTTTTGCTAAGGAAAGAAGTTATTAACTGCTGTTTTGTCTATTGATAATACTTTCTGTCGTTATTTTAATATAATTCAGTTAAGCAGATTGCTTTTTACAAATTGTTCACATGAGCTGTATTCCTTTTCTGTAGTTTTTCCTGCTTCAGGTTCTCCTCAAAGGAGTGTTGATCAAAGGAGTACAACTTCAGCTGCTTCTGGTCCTGTAGGCGTAGTAACTGTTGTCAACGGTGAATCAAATAGTCTGGCATCTGCTCCCTATCCTCCTGATTCCCTGGTTTCTCAGAATGAGAGTGAAGAGGATGAAAATCTAAATCCAACAGAAAAGCTTCAGTAAAAGTTCTTTAATTTTTTTCACCATTTGCTTTAGTAATTTGGAGTGTTACTTTTTAAATAAGTTTTGTGTTAAGTAACTATTTCCATTTTTTGATCTACCTAATTTAGTATTACAGACTACTTAGTAAACAATCTAATACAGGTAACTGAATTCAGAGCTTCAAGTGGAAAGTTCTTATAGCTTGGAAACTGGCAGTAAACTCTAAGAACTTTAAAGTATATACATTCTTTTTAACTATACATAGATTGGCTTAATAAGACAAAACAGATTAAATACTTTTTTTTTTCCTCCTCAGGAAGCTAAATGAAGTTCGTAAGAGACTGAATGAGTTACGTGAGTTAGTTCACTACTATGAGCAGACATCTGATATGATGACAGATGCTGTGAATGAAAACACTAAGGAGGAGGAAGAAACAGAAGAATCAGAAAGTAATTCTGAACATGAGGATCCACAGCCTGTTACAAATATTAGGTTGTTGTATTTTTTGTTATCCAAAGTCTTTGTAGCTGAGTTGTCTTCAGGAAACCTGCAGTACATTCTTTGGGTCAACCAGAAGTAACTTAAATCTGCTTATTACATTAACAAAATCACAAATTTTTAAATTTGAGGTAACTGTTACACAGTAACAGTAATAATTATCTAATCTTTGGTGTCTTATTTATTTAGATTAGCATGAACATTCAGAAAATCACTATAAGACTTCAAAAATCAGTAATTCCTTTGGGTTTAAGTACTGAATTATGTGTATGGAATTTCACTAGAAGATTACAGTCTTAGACTAGAGAATTGGAGTAAAAAACCCTTCAGTTTACAGAGGCATGTACAGCTATAGTCTGGCACCTGTGTGCATTGAGGATCTTCACCTGATAGAAATGAAGTCACTGAGCTATGCATCATATAAAGCTTTTATAATGTAGACATATACCTGTAAGACCTAATGTATTGTTGCAGATCTAGCAGGGGATAATTTAAAGCTTCTTTGATTGTTTTAAAAGAAGTAATCTGTTGGAGAGGTGACTATGGAAAAACTCCCAGTGTCTGGACTAATTTTATATGGGGTTGGAGTTTGTTTATTTGGGGGTTTTGTTGGGTTTTTTTAGGGGGAGGGGTCAGAACACCTATTCATAAAAAAGCTAGGTGGAAAAAGACTGAAGTAAAGTTGTATCCATACCAGTTTTTAAAAAGTTAACATGAGTAATTTATTTCACCCTAGAAACCCTCAAGGAATCAGTAGTTGGAGTGAAATAAATAGCAATTCAAATGTACAGTGTGGAACTAATAACAGAGATGGAAGACATCTTAATACAGACTGTGAAATAAACAACCGATCTGCTGCTAATATAAGGACTCTAAAAATGTCTTCTGCTTTAGGTACGTTCTAAAATCTTCCAATAATTTTACTTCTTAGTGCAAATAACTGTGATAGCTGCACAGAGTTTGGGAGATCCTTGTTTGATGAGCAGAATATTCAAGAGCCTGATCATTAAGCTAATATTTTTCTAATGTCCAGTAATTACAGTGGACTTCAGAAGTTCAGTAATGTGTCTTTGGTATTGTTTTGTTTCCTCCTCTCCCTGTTTCCAGACTGTCATAATAGGGAGAATGACAAACACCTTGATCTACCCCAAGGTGAAGATGATGAAGTGGAGGAAGATCGAGTTAGTGAAGATTCCATATCTAGTCACAGAAGCAGCCTGGGTGATGTTGCTGGAGATGCCGAGTTTGAGCAGAAGATCAATAGGCTTATAGCTGCAAAACAGAAGCTTAGACAGTTACAAAACCTTGCTGCTATGGTGCAGGTATGTTATAAATATAAACTTGTGCACAAAAATCTAGCATTCATTATTTCATGTAATCTTTACCTTCTGATAGGGAAAAACTGCTTAATGCAACATATAAAATGCTTATTTTTAGGTTAGGGAAAAGATATATGATTGATTTTTCTGAATTCAAGGGTGCTACTTCTGAAGTTCAATTCAGGGATTTTCTTGGAGGATGCTAGTCTAAGAGAACAGTGGTCTTAATATTTAACCTTAGCACTGGATTACAAAATACAAAGCAAGAAGTAGATCAGTATTATTTTTTAAAATACTAGACATTTTTAAGATTATACTGAACATTTAACACGCTTAGGTTTTTGAACCGTAGGTTTTACGATGTTGTTCAATCAATGAGGAACGTTTTACATTAAAATCTTTGGATGTTGCAACATGTTTGACTTGCAGTATTTTGGTTTGGGGGCAGTGGTTTTATTTATTTCAGGAGTTTTGAGGGCCAGCTATAAGTTTGGAGTGTTTTAATTTAGAATATCTCATGCTAATTTAGTGATGTTAGCAGCACAATGTCATGGATCTAATGTCCCTTCAGAATGCTCACATTGGAGCACCATCTACTGTAATGTCCACATATTGAATACACATAGGTGTGTCAGAAATGAAAAGGTTTTTTGTGAGAACTTCAAAATCAAGCCAGTTGGAACCTGTGTTTTACAAGAGCAACAGTATAAACTCAATATTGTTATTTCAAGATAATACTCCTGTCCAGAATTTCTCAGCATCTAGATCAGTGTTGTTTTTTATCATCACTCTAGAAATGCTAACTGTGCAGTGCTACAAATCAGAATTGGAGATGATTCAGCGGCTTCCTTGATAAATAAGCTAATTAATGGCATATCTTCAGTCATCTTATTTCCAAGGCTTGTTATGTGTATGTAATCTCAGGAAAGATACAATAGGTCTGTGAGCTGTGTCATTCTTGGTCACCAGTGATCTCTCTGGTTCAGCAGTGTCTTCATGAAGAATGATTACATTGGAAAACAAAAGCAGTGGCTACAGCTTTCATATTTTCAATTTGAGTACTGAAAATACAGAAAATGTGAAAAAAAATAAAAGCAGATTAGAAAACCAGTAGGACTTTCTCCAAAATATTTTGGATTTCGTTTTCAAGAGTAGTTTTGTTTTTAAGTTGTTAATAATAATATTTAACTTCACTGATTGCAGTAACTAAGCAGTCTTACTCACCTCAGTCTCCTTGTGTTCCTCCTTGTTCTTTCTTCATATCCTTGTATGTTTCTGTCCACTGAGTCACAGGCAAGTGGTTTATGCTTCCAGAATGAGACAAATTATTTGCATTTATAGTGGAAGTTTCAGTAGTTGAGGTTGAGCTAAATAACTTTAAATTCTCTCATTAATTGAATTTCTCTTAGTCATGATGCCATGGTGATAATGACTTCTCAGTTCTGGATTTGTACTAACGGTAAAGCTATTCAGACTGATTAGTTTTGAAAAAATCAAACTAGACAAACTTGACAAACTAGATTTGTTACATTTTTTTGTATCAACTTGAAAATACTCTAATTGCATTTTTGCTGTCCTTTTAGGATGATGATCCAGAACCTGAAGGAACAATTGCAAACGTGTCTAATATTGATGACTTGTTGGGAGAGGTGGAAGAGACAAAGCAACAACCAAACAATGTCCGAGCAAGTTCCAACAAGTTAAAAAAAGATGTGCGACTAAATGAAAAAGCAAGGTAAGCCTTTGTCAGAGGATGGTAGAACTGTGCTTCAGGCAACTTCTTGCCAAATAACATGTGGATAAATTACTTACACAGAGAGAAGTTCTATGAAGCTAAACTTCAGCAGCAGCAACGGGAGCTTAAGCAGTTACAAGAAGAAAGAAGAAAACTGTTTGAAATACAGGAAAAAATTCAAGTGTTACAGAAAGCTTGTCCTGACCTTCAAGTAGGTAGAACGTATTTCTTTGCTGTCTTAAGGTGTTGAGCAAAGAAACATAAAATATCTTGCTCACCATTTTCTCCCTATGAAAATTGGAAAAAACTTAAAGTTGGTAATACTTGTATACTGTAAGCAGGTGGATTTTTAAACCTAGAGTTCTGCTTATGTCATTCACTTTTCAATGGTTGTTCAGTGGTTGGTGTATCTTAATTTTAGTGTAGTTTGTCTTCAAAAGCCTTGATAGAGTCTTTAAAGGTACAGAACCCTCTGTCTTATTTTTAGCCTGTAATTTTGTCTGTCCATACCGGTCAGTCACTGCTTCTTTACTTCTCTTAGTAGTCATTTGCTGGTAGTTTGGAATGATGCTGTGTCTTGGAAGCGTGATCAACACTTCGTTGCATTTTAACTTAACAGGGCTTTACCCTTTTTCATGCTCTTTGAAGATTAACTTCTTTTTGTGAAGTGAGCAGTAAATTATCAATACTGTGCATCTAGAACATTATATAATAATACATAAATTGTTTTCTTGATTCCTAGGTAAGTTTTGAAATAAATATTTAGCCTTGATTCAAAAATGCTTTTCCCAGGATACTGACTTTCTAGCTTCATAAAGCCTTAACTGTGTTGGGTTTTAACTGCAGGTAAGTTTTAGAAAGCTATTATACTCTATTTTGCCATTTTGCTTTCTCTTTCAGTTGTCAACTGGTCTGGGTAACTGCCCAGTAAATAGACAGACTTCACAAGCAACATCAACTCCAGCCTTGAATGAGCGTAACACAGCTGGCAAGCCTTTATTTGAGTGTGATGAATCTGTACCAGTAGGCAATGAGGTATTTCATACTTGATACACAGTGACTTAAAAAGGGTTTAGAAAGGAGAAATTAAAGGTGGCTTGGACACATTTTAGGTAGCTGGCCTGGGAAGTGGAGTAGTAGCTATTTTAACAAAGCATGTATAACTTCTTTATTTCATTTCTGGAAAGAAGGAATTGCTGATTTGAACTGCCAAGACATTTTCCCCCAAATACAGCAATTGTTACCAAATATTAATATGAAAGTTGAATTAATTTTTAATTTTTACTGTGAACATTTGGTACTGTATCTTGTAGGCAGGTCATCCTTGGAGAAAATGATGAAAGTATTTGTTGTAACCTGATTTATCTTTGCTTCTTCCTTCATCTTTTCCCCTGAAATTGTCTTTAATAGTGATCTAGATATTACTTTCTGGAAATTATGCTAGCATTATATTCTAATTCTTCTGTTTTACTGCAAGCAGTTGTGGTCTGAGATGAGAAGACATGAGATTTTAAGAGAAGAATTGCGACAGAGAAGAAAGCAACTTGAAGCTTTAATGGCTGAAGATCAGAGAAGGAGAGAGCTCGCAGAAACAATATCTACTGTTGCTGCATCTGTTAAAAGTGAAGGGTCAGAAGCTCAGTGTACTCCACAACAGAGCAGGACTGAAAAGTGAGAGGACAAGTTATTCTGTATTCATCAGTGGGTGCTTCCGTTGTTTAGTGGGATGTCAGTGTTGGGGGCAGTTTCCTCTGTTCATCTGAGCACTGCCTGTGATAATTTACAGAGCAGGAAATTAATTTCTTGACTTGTGAAGTGACTGTTATTTAGGAGCTTGCCAGTTTTATGGGGTTTCCCAGCATATTTAGTCTCTTGTTCTACCAATGGGGGAAAGAATCACCTAAGAAGAAGAAAATACATGGAAAATGCCAAATGATCGGAGTAATTTTTTTTCATCTGTACCCATTTTATAGCATAGTAAAGTAATACATTTCCAAAACAGACAGTAGTTTCATTTATCTGTCCCAGTATTAGAAGCAGAATATGAGTTTGCATTGGTGAGAATCACAGAATCAACTGGGTTGGAAAAGAAGATCAAGTCCAACCTATGACCTGACACCAGCTTGCCAACAAGACCATGTCACTGAGTGCCACATCCAGTCTTTCCTTAAATGCCTCCAGGAACAGTGACCCCACCACCTCCCTGGACAGCCCATTCCAATGCCCAATTAATCACTCTGTGAAGAATTTCTTCCTGATGTCCAGCTTAACCCCCCCGACTCATCTTAAGATTGGCCTCATGTCCTGTCGCTGGTTGCCTGGGAGACGAGGCTGACCCTCACCTGGCTACACCCTCCTTTCAGGCAGTTGTAGAGAGCAATATGGTCTCCCCTAAAACTCCTCTTCTCCAAGCTAAACAACCCCAGCTCCCTCAGCCACTCACACAGGACATGTGTTCCTGACCCACCACCAGCCTTGTTGCCCTTCTCTGCATATGCTCCGGCATCTCAATGTCCTTCCTAGATTGAGGGGCCCAGAACTGGACACAGCACTCAAGGTGTGGCCTAACCTGTGCCAAGTACAGGGGAAGAATCACTTCCCTGCTCTTGCTGGGCACACTACTCCTGATGTAGGCAAGGTTGTTATTTGCCTTCTTGGCCATGTGGGCAAGCTGCTGGCTCATGTTCAGAATGGTTTAATTCTTTTTGGTGCAGCTTGATTAATTGCAGATAGACTTACAATTGTCAACAGATTGTTTTAATAATTTGTCATAAACTTGAAAAAAAAATACTCTTTTTCCAGACACCCCTTTTCCCTCTGACCCTGCAATGTTCATTCACTAGGACAATGGCTACCTGGGGAGGTTCTACCCAGTGTGCCCTAGAGGAAGAAAATGGAGATGAAGATGGTTATCTCTCTGATGGAGTTGGTCAGGCAGAAGAAGAGGAAGAAGATGTATCAAGTTTGAATGACAGTTTCTCTGTTTATCCCAATAACAACATACCAGAAAATGCCTATTTTGTTAAAGGAAACAAAGATAGGTTAGTAGCATTATTTGTTGATCTAATGCTTGTCTGAGTGTATTTGGAAGAGGGTGGAAGAAGCATTGCATCAACTGGAAGGCATCCTCACAGCAAAGGCAGATTTCTTTCTGCTTGTTAGGGAGCTGTGTGTAGTGGCTGTTTCTTGTCTGAGTCTTTGCAGCTGCAATGCATATAACTGATTTGGTGATTTCTTTTGTTTTCAGTCTTATTAAAAGTCTGCCACTGAGCTCTCCAGTTGTGTGGCAGTGGCTCCTGATGTTCCCATTTATTTTTAATAAGCTTAAAAGATAACCAATCTGTGTGAAATTTTTGCTGTGATATAGACCAGTCTCTTCAAAAATAGTCGTTCAGAGAATTAAACTAACTCTGAAATTTTTCCTTCTGAATTGCTGGCTTCTGTAGTTGGGAAAACTATTTCTTAATTATTGATTAATTGTAATCTTGTTTACATGATTGACTTCCTTGATAACCTTCGTGTGATTAAATGAAAATGCTATGTTAAAAATAATGTATATATCTGCAGTTATTTCTTCTGATTTGGATACTAAAATGATTTTAGTAGACAGTGGGCTAAGCAGGGGCTGGACCTGCCAATGTATTATGTTGGTGGCATCTATTTTCATTGAATATATCTTATATAGCAATAATGGAAAATACTAAAAACAAGACCCAGACACATCCTTAGCCATTCTTTTTTGACAGTCATAGTCAGGTGGGGGGGCTCCTATTTTCCATTTGTTTAGGATAATGTTGGATAGACAAAGTGGAATGTGTGATTAGCTGGCCTGTGCCTTGTGAGTTTTTGATGTACAACTTAAACATAATTTGAATAATGGAAGTATCAGTAATTGTTTGAATTGTCTGACTTTGTCCTCATTCTTCAAATTTTCCCAATCCAGGTGGAAAAATTGCCGTCCGCTTTCAGCAGATGGAAATTACCGTCCCGTGTCTAAGGCCAGGCAGCAGCAAAACATAAGTATGCGGCGTCAGGAAAATTTTCGGTGGATGTCTGAGCTTTCTTATGTGGAAGAAAAGGAGCGATGGCAAGAGCAGATCAATCAGTTGAAGAAACAGCATGAATTTAGTGTCAGCATTTGTCAAACTTTGATGCAGGATCAGCAGGTAGATATATGAAGAACGGTTATTTTGCTGTTCTTGTTTATCTTTTATTCTCTTTCTAACTCTTTCTAGCAATAGCTTCTGGTTTTTGTAATTTGGTCACTGTTACATATTTTCTTTCCACAGACCCTCTCTTGCCTTCTACAGACTTTGCTTACAGGCCCCTACAGTATGATGCCCAATAATGTTGCATCTTCACAAATACATCTTATTATGCATCAATTAAACCAGTGTTACACTCAACTGACTTGGCAGCAGAATAATGTCCAAAGGTTTGTTGACTGTATTAGTGTTTAACTGTGGAATTTGTTGAAATGCTTCAGTAACAGGAACATGGTTATGTGAATAAAAGATTACAGATAATGGTTAAATATGAAACTCTTGAAATTCTGAGTTGATTACGAGCTTTTGAAATTGTATGCAGCATTTCTGGTTGTCTTTTTTTCCCTCACCACCTCTTTAACACCTTTAAGAGTACTTTCCTAGTAATCTTCATTGAAGAGAACCAAAAGTTGGCAAAAATCTAATATGCTTTTGTGTCTGTAGTCTTTGCTAGAGTACCTGGCAAGATTCTGGATTCTAATGGTAATATACAGCAAAAAAGCTTTTTGTCCTTTCTTAGTGTTTTCAGTTAGAATTTATGCTTCTTACATTCCATTTGGATGTACTACATTTGCCTTCTGAACAGTGGTCTTTTTTGAAAAAAGATGTAATAGTCATTTTAATTCATTGCATGAAAGTTGAAGCTCTTAATCTCTGCTTTGTATTTGGTAAGTGATATATAGGTGCTGTCCTCTTACACAGGTTTTTTAATTAATTGTAACCTCAGTTCTGTAAATACTTTGTATATTTGATTGTTTCTGTTGAAGTTTTGAGCTTGCTTATTTCTTTAGTGTGTGGTCAGTTTCTTTTATTCTTGCAAGGATGTTTAACCTGGGTGTGCATGGCCACTAGTACAGAACAGTTGATTTTAAACCAATTCAGGATTAAATATATGTAATTTTTGTCTTGAGGTTTTTTTAATTAGCTAAATAGAGCACTCCTTTACATACATTTCATGGTGTAGGTGAAATAATAGGAAGCTCAAATTACCTGAGTATAAATTTACAGTTTTCCCATAATATTCTTTTTTTTTTTTCCAAGTTGTTGGTTTTTTTTTTCAAGGTTGAAACAAATGTTAAGTGATCTTATGCAACAACAAGAACAACAGTGTCAAGAGAAACCATCAAGAAAGGAGAGAGGCAGTAGTGCACCACCACCTCCATCTCCTATTTTCTGTCCATTCAACTTCCCTCCACAACCTATGAACCTCTTTAATGTTCCAGGATTTACTAATTTTCCTTCCTTTGCTCCAGGTGAGTATTACTATAGGTGTGAGAAGAAACATGAATTTCAAAAATTGACATTTTCTCATTTAATTGAAATTGTAATGTGAACTTAATGAAACTCTGTCACTTTTCCTTTTTATTGAAATGGTCTTAAGCAGAAGTTTACTATTACTGCTGAATAATTGTATATTTTACTTCAGTATGAAGAGCAAGACTCTCTCAGTAGGAAGTTAGTTATACTTGAAAATACTCACTCCATGTAAGGTTTCAAATGTTCTTCATCCAACATATGAAAAGTAGTGTTTGAAGCTTTTACATACCTTCAGCAATCATTTCATAGTTGAAGTCATGTTCTAAGTGAACCATGTAATTGGAAGGTGGCACTTGGTAATTATTTCTGTTTTTCTTAGAACTTCAAACACTCATGTTTGTTATAAATGCCTGTAAATGGAGCATGTTAACCAATTTTTGTTCCCATCAGAGTTATACAGTAACTGTTGACTTGGATACAGTATTCCTAATCTCTTTCTCTAATCTACTTTTGCTGTTGAATTTGGAGGAAAAGAGTGTAGCTATTTTACTGTATAATTCAAAGTAAACAAAACTGTCTTAACATATTCCAGTCTTATTAGGAAACCAGGAAATAGGCATAGACCTAGATTAGAACTTTCAAATTGCAAAGTCTGTTTTCTGTTTGAGAACATTTTTAAATTACATGGAATTTGCCCAAAAGAACAGTTACATTCAGTTTGCCACTTCGATAAAGATTCTGATGTTAAAATTGAAGTAGTATTGGCTCTATAAGTACTTGAACCACTGGAATTTTCTTGTCAGTTTGATCGTGGTTGAAGTATTGATAAGGTAGACAGAATTCTGCCTTTTTTTGGAACTGTTATTATTTTTAATTTCAGGAGCTCTTTTAGGAGCTCTTTATTGGAGTTTCTTGAAGGACCTTGATCTCCACTGATGGAATTCTAGTATGCAGTAGTGTTCGAAACCTACACTAAAGATAAATTCTGATTGTTTACAGTGCTTTCAGGATGAAAACAGTTCTTGCTTACTTCCCCACTATATTTTTGCTTCATAATTTCATGCTGCCACACAGTATGTCACAAATTTGAATTTTACTACACAAATAAATAAGGTAGGGTCTCCTGACTCTCTTGTTTACTTTGTAGGTATTAACTATAATCCAGTGTTCCCATCTGGTTTTGGAGATTTTGCACATAATATTTCTCCACACAGCAGTGAGCAGCAGGAGCAACAGCATCCTCTAGATCATAATACTTCTGGGAAAACTGAGTATATGGCATTCCCCAAACCCTTTGAAAGCAGTTCTTCTAACGGAGCAGAAAAACAAAGGTATTTAATGTCAAAGTGCAGCTCTCCTTTAATAATTTCTCCTCCTTTTTCTGGGGCTCATGGAAATTCATCATTCATTAAGTGAATTTTTTGTCATAGATTTATAATATGAGCTTCACTTTTGTAACTTCTAATTAATTTTTTTTTTTCATTTTTTCAATAGTGTTCTGCTTTTCTATATATTAATTAATGTATCATTTCATGAACATTTTAAAATCAAATGCAGTCTTGGAATGGTTTTCTAACACTTTCTGTAAGTGGAGTAAGATTTTATTTCTGTGGGATTGAAACTGAGTTGTTTGAATAACTAGAGGATGTAATTTCAGTGAATGAATGCTTATTTTTTTGTGCTACTGTCAATTGTACTGGATGTTGCTTTAAGAAATGTTTTGACCTGTGGTACTATTTGAGCACAGCAGTAGCTGCATAAATATATTCATGTTGAAACCAGTGCTAGATGGGAAGTTCTGTTTTCCATTTGGGTTCTCTGGCATTACTTACTTTTCAATATTCATTTGATGTCTAAGTAACAAGTGCAGATAATTTGCATTACATCTAAACTGTTTTCCTGGTAATACATTATGTTTCTATCTGAGAGATTAGGTTATGGTATATTGAGGTTGGTCTGTGGGTCTTTTTTTTTCTGACAGAAGGAATCATAGACAACCTGAAGAGGAAATGGAAAAAAGATCAACTTGGCTTGATGATAGCCAAGAAATGAAAAAAGATGATCAGTCTCAGCTGAATGGAAGTTTTGCAGTTTCAGTACAAAACATTGCTTCTGGGCGTAAAAATCAGTGTGATATGAACCGGAGAAGAGAGTTGGATGAAGAGTCTTTGGAGAGTTTCAGTAGCATGCCTGATCCAATAGACCCAACTACTGTGACAAAGACATTTAGATCTAGAAAAGCATCAGCACAAGCAAGCCTGGCATCAAAAGATAAAACGCCCAAATCAAAGAATAAGAGGAAGAGTTCTTCTCAACTAAAAGGCAGAATTAAAAATACTGGTAGGTTGTAAAGTAATCTTGGATACTGTGGCAAACTCAGCTTGGATTACAATCATTACATTCCAGAGAATTTACTCTCCATAATAAACAGTACCTATAATAACGAAACTAAATTATTGAAATTACTTCATTTTATGTAATACAACTGCTTAAGGTTTTTTAGGATTTCAGTAAATAGAAAATAAATAACCAATTGAGATACCATGATTTAAAAGGATCATGGATGCAGATATGTGCAGATTTTAAATAAAAAGGAGAATCGTCTTCATTGTCTTCATGTTCATACTGGATTATTTGCTGAAAAATATGTTTCATTCAAATTCTGAAGAGAGAGGGACAGTACTAGTTAGTATAGTAGTACTATTGGGGTTGCTGAGGATTTAGTTCTACTATATGGCTTCAGTGTACAGGGGAAGATTTTAGTCTAGGAAACATCATTAGTATTTTTCATCTTTAAGAGCCCTTGAAAAAATTTTTTAAAGTAATAAAACATTTTGTAAGCTGTTTCTTTATTTCTTCCTTTTCATTTCCTCCCATTAGATTATGAAAGTGCGAGTGCTTCTAGTGTTTGTGAACCCTGCAAGAACAGTAAAAGCAGACACTCTGATGACGTGGTTCATGCAAAGGTGTTCAGCAAAAGGAATCAGGAACAATTGGAAAAAATAATTAAATACAGTAGATCTACAGAAATGTCTTCAGGTACTCTTTTCTAAATGTCTAATTATTTTGTCAGCTTCTGTGAATAAGGGACCTTAGTTGCTAGTGTGTTACTTAAACACAGTGTGTTTTGACAGGAAGACAGGACTGTATTTAGCATGTGGATTTTGCATTTTAATTGCTAAGGATGCTGTAAATGTGTAAAAAGTTGGATATTAATTGCTTTGGGGTGTTTCCTGTATATAAAGTACTTGATGAAAGTAATTTAGAAACCTGTTACAGTACAACAAGGAAAAATGTAGCCAATATCACCCATTTGTTGGTGATTTTATGGGAAGTAACTGCAAAACCGATGAAACTTTGCTTAGTGTTTAAACTACATCCTGTACTGTATATGTCTTCTTCCTATTCATGCTTAAATGAGCTCCATCAAATATCATTCAAATTCAGTCTTAAAACATCACATAAACCGTTATATTTTTGCCATCTGCATTGCTTTTCTTGTATCTAGATCATAAAAATTCTCTCTCCTGTGCCTTTTTTGGTTCTGCTAGTATTTCTGTTTTGTTTGAGAGATGCAGAGATTTTAGTCATTGTAGCACAATGTAAAGCTTTGCCAGTGTAGCTGTGTCCACACTAAGAGCTGTTTATTAGTGTACATAATAAACTTCACTGGTCAAGTTCTCATTCTCACAATAAGCAGCTCTGATGTGGTTTGGATAACTAAGCAGTCTTCCTCCTGCTGTTTTGTACAGACCCTGTCTTTATTTCTGGTGCGCATTTTTGTGTTTATCACTGTCTATCCCCACTTTCCTACAGCGCATGCTAGGAGAATTCTGCAGCAGTCTAACAGAAATGCATGCATTGAAGCGCCAGGTAATGCATTCACTGCTTAGCTTCAACAATATGCTATTACTTTTTCTTTTTCTTCTCTTACTTTTGGTCCTATAACTCACAGTTTAGCAGATGTTCAAGATTAGTGCTATTGCAGCACCTTTTCTATAACCAAGACAAGAGAAATAACCTTGCATGAAGTGCAGCGTTACAAACTGCTTTGAATTACAGTTGTGCAGAATGTGGTTACCACATTCTTGATTAGTTACAATTACAAATACAAAATATGGAGGTAGATACTACATCAAAAATTAATTTCAGTAGGCATTTTTAATGTTTAAAAGCTGCCATTACATATTATTAATGGGGGAGGGAAGCAATTTGTGGTAACTTTTCAAAGGTTGAAAAAGCTTACCTGTGCTTAAAAAGTTGGTAAACTATTTGTGGATAATCAAATTGTACAGTAATGTTTGCTGCATTGCTAGTAACTTCCTTAACTTGAATACTAACAATTACACATCTGTTAAACTGAGTTTTCCAAATTTAACTATGTTTCCATTCAGCACTTTCCAAATAATGTATGTAATAATTTGATTGTTGTGATGCAAGGATAATCCTTAATTTTCAAATGAATGGGATTTATTAGGGAACACATTGTCTTCTGATACATATGTAATAGAGTTTAAGGGTAGGAAGATATTTTGAATTTGGGAGTGATACGAGATATGTATACGAATGTAACATTTATGCTGGGAAAGAGTGGCTTTCTTGAGTTCAGTCTAAAACTTTCTTAATTCTGCTTGTGTTGCAGAAGAGTGGACTGCTTGTATTATATAAACCTGAGACCTTTTACTGTCTTTCTTGAAATGTCTTTAAACTCCATTTTCAGTGTTTAATACCTATTCTGAAAGCATCATTGTGGTGTGTGCAATATTCTCTTTTATAAAGAATACTTTCTAAAGGCATTGTTCAGAAGTGTGAAGAAAATTATTTTTGTGATTGCTCTGTATTGTATTTCATATATTAAAGATTGCATAAGGTATAATTTAAGAATGTTTGCCCTTCAGGAAATTAATAAGCTTTATGAAAGCATCTATATTAGGGAATCTGCAATGACTGAGACATAATTTGTATACCCATAACTTGCATTCCTGATAGGCGGTTGTCTGTTAAATGGATGCCTGTCAAGGATTTAATAAATTCCTTTATTTTTTTCTACAGAAACTGGTAGTGATCTTTCTATGTTTGAAGCTTTGCGAGACACAATTTATTCTGAAGTGGCAACTCTTATTTCTCAAAATGAGTCTCGTCCCCACTTTCTTATTGAACTTTTCCATGAGCTTCAGCTGCTAAATACAGATTATCTGAGGCAAAGGGCTCTATATGCTTTACAGGTATGCACAGAATTTTTGATTTTGTATATGAATCAAGCAAACTTTAGATCTTTTTTTACAGCATAGATTATCTTTTCCAGGATATAGTGACCAGACATTTATCTGAGAAAAATGAAAAAGGGAAGTGTGCAAAATCACTGAATTCTGCAACATGGGTGGCATCAAATTCTGAACTCACTCCTAGTGAAAGCCTTGCCTCTACAGATGATGTAAGTTTTCAAACTCAGAGGCTACTGACAGCTTTTCCTGTATTTCAGTTTGCACGCATGTATGCTTGTCTGCTGAAATATTCTAGGGATTGAATTTTGTTAAAATTAATATCGACTTAATGCAGACTTTCCTAAACAACTAGTGGCAAGAGAATCAATCCAAAAGTGATCAAATTTGGTAGAATTCTCAGTACTGGAAAGGAGTGATATGTCAGGGATGAATGAAACATGGAGAGGGATGTAAATTGGAAAATGATACATTCAGAAAGAGCCAAAATCTCCTTCTGACTAAGGTCAGGGCAAGTACTGATGACATGATTCTCCAAAAATTTTTGGTTTTTGTATTTAAGAAATCGCTTACACCGCTGTACAGTTTCTTCCATGTTTTGTACTTGAAGTATTTGAAGTAAGCGTGGTAGATTCACTTGATGGATTTATATCCTGAAAGTAGGGTTGTTCTCCAGTCAGGCAGTCTGATGACAAACTGTGATACCACAGCAAGTCACTGAAAAGAATTGCAGGCTTGTTCACACATCTGTGAGAATATGGTGTGGTTTTTTTGTATTCACTTGTCTGGTATTTTTAAGGAAACATTTGGCAAGAACTTTTCTACAGAAGTATGTCAAGATTGTGAGCAACCTGATGCAGACAATGGCAGTACTATGTCTACCTCTTCAAATTTTGAACCCTTTGCCACTGATGACCTTGGTGAGAATGATGTGACTTACTGTTTTAAGTGTCCCTCCCTCCCTTCCTCCCTCCCTCCCTCCCTTCCTAAATGCCTGCAATTGCCTGCACTTCAGTACACTGTTACTTGATTTTTAGTATGTAATTGCATGTTTTGTCTTATAAAACATAATTAAATTAGATAATTGTGAAACACTGAGTTTATCAAAGTGTGTAATAAAACATTATAACTAGTTACATGTTGATTTCAAAACTTGGGGTCTTAAAGTCATTTTTATCATTGTTTATTTGTCTATCATTTGAAAACTTTTTATTTAGATTAAAAAGTGTTTTTATTCTAAATATAGGCAACACAGTGATTCACTTAGATAAAGCTTTGTCTTGGATGAGGGAATATGAGCGTATGAAAGGTGAAGCTGAAAGTACCCTTGACTCTGAGGGCTGCTCTAGTAATTTTCAGGGTGCTTCTACTGCTAAATTAGAAGGTATGCACATATACATATATTTTGCTTAGTTTTAGAAAATAATTGTAGTTACTATCAAGCTAAATTGCTTTCCTCTTTATTTATATTGAAAACTTAGCAAAGTTTGAAAGGGTATTTACATACTTAAGGAAATAAGATTTATTTTTTAAAATACACTTTTGAAAGTGGTATTTCTTTAATAGTAGTGTTGAATGTATTAAATGTACTGCTTTTTGTTTTGTTTTGTTTAAAATGAGGTCCAGGTACCGGTGAATGTCAGTCTGTGCCGCAGTCAGGTGATGTTTCTGCAGTTCCATGTCCTCGTATAGATACTCAGCAGCTAGACCGGCAGATTAAAGCAATTATGAAAGAGGTCATTCCTTTTCTGAAGGTAAGGGGTCTTTATAATGCAGTGTGAATTAGAAGAATAAGAAAAACACTTGTATAATTTCACAGAAGTACATTATTTAAAATCTAAAACTTGCCTCTTAGAAACAGCTGCAAATAAATACGTTCAGTTGCAGACTCTGCTGAAGATGAAGTAAGAATTAGATTCTGTGTAGTTTTTTATCAGAGAAATAAATGGTGAGGTTTCTAGATTTCATAGGGCAGGTGGACTTGACATCAAAAAGAATAGAGATTGCTTGCTTTGGAGCTGAAAAAATTAAATATTGGAATGTTTGAGAATGTACTTCTGAAATATTTGGTGCCTTTTAGCAGACAGAACTGAGATCACTAATTACAACTGTTACATATACAGTAATAGGGTATTTTTGAAGAATACTTCTGAGTAGTTGATTTTTAGCATTATTTTCTCCTGTTTACAAATATCTTTAAAGTTATTGAGAGCTTTTTAACTTCTGTGACTACGAAGAAGAAATGTTCTTCTTTCAAGAAGGAGAAATAGTCACAGTTCCTCCTTTGCAAGGTTGGAGAGGAGAGAAGATGGAGTTGTAAGATGCTTAAGGCATCTCCCTGTTCCCTTTTATAGTATGCACAGTGTATAAGCTTAGATTTGTGTAATAAGGTATTTGGTTGTTACTATGTTTAAAAACTGTATATTGTTGACATGCCAGAGTCAGAGTGCCTGAAGACTTGTTTTTTATTTGCAATGTTAAGGCTGCATATCAGTAGGTATTTTAATATACACTTTAATACACTTGTGTACACAGCCACAATATATGAACCTTCTTAGATGCCAAGTACTCATGTACTGGAAAACTGAGATAAATCTTTGTGTGTTGTGACCAATCAGTCATTCATGAAGAGAGGTGTTCGTGAGATCGATTAGGACTTTTTTTGTGGTGTGCTGTTCCTTCTGTGGACAGGTGGCTTTTTTATAAATTTATTTTATGTATTTGGGTTGATGGCAAGTTTTTCTTTTGAAGTGGTAGCAAAGCTCATTCTGTGATACTTGTGTAGGAGCACATGGATGAAGTATGCTCTTCTCAATTACTGACCTCAGTAAGACGCATGGTCTTGACTCTTACGCAGCAAAATGATGAAAGTAAAGAATTTGTGAAGTTCTTTCATAAACAGCTTGGCAGTATACTTCAGGTTAGTAGTTTTTCAGTTCTGTTTTGCAACACTCAAGTTGGCTAATGAGCAACAGATAAACCAGCTTCTCTGAAGTTGTATTTTACACCTTGAATAGCATAGCTGCTGTTCTCCCTTAGCTTTGATATGGTGATGAGGTATTACCTTGGTTCCTAAACTAATGATTTACTGCACATAGAACATCTTTTCTGTCACAGCCAGGTAGTGAGAGGTTTATCTCTGGCCTGTGGCTGTCTTCAAGGAGAGCTCTGGTGATGCTTTTCATGGACATCTTGTGTAAATTCCTGAAAATCTGTAGTCTGCACTTTTTCATTCTTCTTTTTTTTTCTACAAGCATGGAGTTTAAATCATGAGCTTATTAAGTTCTGTGTTATGTGATTAGACATTCCATGTAAAATCTGTTTAAGACACTAAAACTTTTTTTAAAATATGAGCTAATATATACATAACTAATTTCAAACTAATAGAAATATGAAAAATACTTAGTCTTTAAAGCTTGAAAGCCTGTTTCAGAAACTGAATAATTATTTCTCTTCACAGGATTCACTGGCAAAATTTGCTGGTAGAAAATTAAAAGATTGTGGGGAGGATCTTCTTGTGGAGATCTCTGAAGTGTTGTTCAATGAGTTAGCCTTTTTTAAACTCATGCAAGACTTGGACAACAACAGTATTTCTGTAAAGCAGAGATGTAAACGAAAAATAGAAACCACTGAAGTAATGCAGTCTTATGCTAAAGAGGTTTGTTTTATTTTATTTTTGGAAAATGTAGCTCTTCGGAGATTGCTAAATATGTGTATTTTCTAAACTAGTTTGATTATCTTATTTTATATCTTATATATGTTTATTTATTTATTTTACCAGTTGCTGTGTAATCACAGTATTGCTTGTGTAGGAGTGTGAACTGGTTTTCCTCAGTAAGGGCAAGTCCTGTGTTACAGATGAGTATTGTTACAGATACGTAATGGTATAGACTTTGTTTGTAGTTCAGAGGAAATGTTCTAATGGTTTTATGTGAACATAGGAAGGAATAAACAAGTGTTGAAATAGTTCTAACACCTGGGGCCATTGAGTAGTTTCATGCCAGTAGGCAGCTGAGCCTCTCGCAGCCACTCAGTCCCCTCTGTAGGATGGGGAGACAATCAGAAGGGTGAAACGGAGAATGCTCGTGGGTTGACATCAAAACACTGTAACTGGTAAAGCAAAAGCCGTACATGCAAGCAGAGCAGAACAAGGAATTCATTCACCACTTCCCATGGGCAGGCAGGTGTTCAGCCACCTCTAGGAGAGCAGGGCTCCATCACATGTAATGTTGACTTGGGAAGTCAAACACTGTCACTTTCAATCTCTTCCCCTTCCTCACTCTTTTCCCAGCTTATATGCTGAGCATGATGCTGTGTGATGTGGAACATTCCTTGGGTTAGTGAGGATTATCTTCCCTGGCTGTGTCCTCTACCAAGTGCTGTGCACTCTGACCTCTTGCTTTTGGGGTGGGGTGAGGAGCAGAGGAGGTCTTGACTCTGTGGGATGCTGTTTGGCAGTAATGAAGACATTCCTGTGCTATCAACCCTGTGTTCAACACAAATCAAAACAAAGCCTCATACTGTTTACTGTGAAGAAGTTTAACTCTTCCCCAGTGTATTGTTTTTGCATGGCCCACCACACTCAGCTAAGTATTTTGACATATTGGAGGTCCCAGTTTATTATCTCTTTAGTTTGCCTGCTGGTTTCCTTGCAGTAGCTTAGTTGGGCATCATCTTTAAAAAGTTGGAGTAAATCCTCTGAAGTTGTCATATAGTTAGTTTGTTGGCCTATGCAGAAAGAATCAGTTTCTGGTTTTGGTGTGTAAAATTATATATAAAGTTTTCAGAAATATTTGAGACTGTAGGACATACTCTTGCTCTAAAAAGCAAGCTTTGGCTAGGTTTCACACAATTTACATTATTAATTTTAATATTGCTTTTATTGGGAGCAGAGCTGCTATTTTTTGTTATATGATCTGTTTACAAAACAAACAGTAAACCAGATCATGTATTTATGATTTCAATGTCCTTTCAGCTTTCTTATAGAAAGACAAATACCAAAGCAAACCCTTAATTCATTTTTTAAATGTCAGCAGAAGATATTTTTTGAACCTGTTATAAAAGTATTTTTAGGTGTACCACCAGCTATACTTCAAGATAATAAATTTAGTTATATCAATAGCATGGCTGGTATGAGGAAGACTGTGGAGTGCCTTGTAAAGAGGCCAGAGGAACACTCTGAATCCAGAAAAATTTACACATGACTTGGTTTTATCTGAAGTTGCCCATTGGGCCTTTGTTACATAAAGAGTTGGTTTATACCTGCTATGAGAAAGCATGGAGCCGGCTTAGATTCAGCATTTCTTCTCTGCTGGAAGACAGAATTAGGGTTAAGGTCAGTGTTTGCCTCATTGCTGTGGCAGAGGTTCAGATTCAACAAAGCCAGGGATGAGCCAGAAGTGGTAGGTCCTGGTTACTTTGTACAGACATGCACAATTATCTCTATATGGTCTTCTCACAGTCCTCAACTCTGGAATCCTGATGCAGACATATTTGATCTTCCTCAGTTTTCAGGCTCTCTTGAGTCCAGTAAAGTAACTGCTTTAAAAACACAGCTCTTTGTCTTGATCAGAGTTAGGATCATGAAGTGGTTTGAGTTGGAAAGGACCTTAAAGATCATCTAGTTTCAACCCTCCTGCCATGATTCATCTACTTCTATATGCTAGATTTGATTCAGCCACAGACTGTAGGATTAGCCCAATATAAATGTAATTGATTAAATAAGAAGGGTTAGCACAGATTTTTTTAATGCTTTGCAACTCTGAAATTTTGAAGACATCTGTGTGTACAGAAGTCCTTGTGGCTTCCTGCTGTTTTAAGATAGCAATTCTTAGTAAGATTAGCATTTCATGAAGCTGTAGTTTGATTCAGTATTTCCAAGTTGTTTCAGTTTAGAATTGAAGACAGTTTGTGTTTCTTCTAGGCAAAAAAAGGTCTCCAGGTGGATGTTTGTTCTTCTGTGGAAGATGTCGATGAGGACAAAGTATGTGTATGCCTTTCAACTGTCTTTATTCCTCAGATAATTTCATAGGTCACTTAGTCTTACTGTTGTCTGTCTTAGGAATCAAGTATCTGTAAGCAGCCCATTTTCCAGTCTTTAGTAATTAATTAATCTCTTTTCTGTTATTTTCAGTGATTTATTTTATCAAAGTTAAAAAGTAAAATATAATTTCCATTTCTAAGGACAGCTTAACTATTTTTAGCAGTTAACATTTTCTTTTTTAATGGTATGGAATAAGTTGATTTACTTTCCACCTTTGGGAGAAGGTAGATGTTCTGAATTGGGACATGTGGTATTTGAGTCCAAGCCTGCCTGTGCTCTGAGTATGAAATGTTAGTGCTCAGAATTTGTCCCTTTTCTTTTCAAGTTTCTTTTGAAAACCACTGATAACATTGGAGAAATGTGTTGTGTATGAAGTTTTAAATGGTCTGCTGGAATGTTCAGTTTTCTCCAGGCAAGGGAATGATACATGTATATATACCAAGCAGAGTGCTGATTGCTATCCTGAATGGATATAGGTATAGGAGTAGGCATGTGTGGGAGTGGAGTCAGTGCTTTCTTCTAGGGCTTAGAGCTTCTCTTACACTGCTTTGGAAGTAAAAGTAGGAAGCTGCACATCACTTGTTATGGTTGCTGTAGTATGGAAGAGTCCTTTCAAGACTTGGAGCCAAACTCAGGGCTTTACTTGAGGTTCATATAGGAAGAGCAGAATTTTCTCATTCAGCATATTTAGCAAATTATTCAGCAGGGAGACTGCGGAGGAGATACTGCTAAATAAATGAGAAGCTGCAGTTAGGAATGCTTTTACTCCTCATTTAGGAGGAGCAGGGAAGTTGCTAAAAGGTAGTAATTTAGGTGTGCCTGTCTTCTTGATAATGATAAACCTAATTTGAAGGGGTTTTTTAACCTAGCATGCTGATCAATGTCAACCTTTTCAGATAATGACATACTCAGCAGTTATGAGGTCCTTGAAGGCAGTGTCTGAACAGTGCCATGATCTCTTACAGGAAGTTCTGATGCTCTGTTTTACGAGTATTGTTCTGCTGTAGTCATTTCAAGGCCGTAAGGACTACTTAAACAGATCTGTAGTAGATAGTTTTTAACTTCTGAGAAACAACTGCTTTATGCAGAAACCTTTGTGTAGTCTTTAGATAAAGATGAAATGGCACAGTATACCATGTTTTCCTAGGACAAGGATGAGACTGAAACTACTAAACAAGTACCGGACTCAGAAGTGTGTGCTGGTAACGGAGTGCCTGAAGGTATTAGATCTGATGCATCTGATCAAGAGGAAGATGAGGAAAGTGAAAGTGGTCCAGTGGCAATAAGTAAGGCACTTTTATATAGTTCATTATTCAGTGCTTCCACTGTAGTTTTGAGCAGCTCATTTTACAACAGGATTTGCATAAAGTAGTGCTGTGTAACACCTTCTCTCACAGATTTTACAGTCAGTTCTTTGCCAGTGAAAGTTTTGCAATACTGTATTTCCCACTGTTATATCAAGGGTTAAATATTCCAATTAGAGGAGCTCATTTTTTTCATAATCAGTAGATCTGTAAAAATATATTAGAAACAGATTCATGAAGTTATATATCCTGTCTCAGCTTAACTCAAAGTTTCTCAGTCTTTAACTTGATTGATGTGAAAGCTGTGCAAATTGTATGCAGTTTTTTCATTTAAATTATGTGGCTTTTTAAAATGTGCTTTTACTATAAAGTAAAGCTTGCATGTATTTATTTATTTATTGTCTTACACCTACTACTTCTGGCTTGGATTCCTTCACCATTTACATTCTTTGCACCAACTTGTTTAATAACTTTGACATTTCACACCAACACAGGGGTGTTTGTTCGTAATATAGCTGATGTGAAGCATACAGATCTTTGAAAGTTAAGTCATTACTGTATCTTAATCTTAAAAAATGTTTTGAAGTAAGGGGTATCATTGCATTAGATTCCCCAACAGGATCTGGCAATTGAAAGATGGTTTTACATTGATTTGCCTTTAGGTTTATCAAAAGCAGAAACCCAAGCTCTGACTAACTATGGCAGTGGAGAAGATGAGAATGAAGATGAAGAAATAGAATTTGAGGAAGGTCCTGTTGATGTGCAAACATCACTGCAAGCCAGCAGTGAAGCAACTGAAAATGAGCAGGTACCGTCAAAATTGTAAAAGCAGGACAAACCTCTGCCAGTGCACAGCTTTTCAGTTCATATTTATACGTACCTCATTTTTTCTTCTTGTGCTTTTTTCGTACTACTGAAAGTAAAAGAATAATACAAGAAATTGTATGATGCCAGTAGGTGCTACATGCAAAATGTGGCATTCCTCACCTCAGTTTATTACAGCTGATACCAAAGTGGATGGATGGACAGAGACAAAACCAATGTTTACATCTGCTGTGAGAGAGGAAAAAATGTTAAGCTGCAAGTGAGAAGTTAAACTTTGAAAAAAGCATGGTTTTAAACCTTTAAGTAGTTCCTTCTCTATGTTTGCTGAGATCAAGTTCTAATTGGGAGTAATTCACTCTTGTATTCTATCTAGCATGTCTTTTGTTTGTCTTTCCTCCCTTTTGTGATAATTATTTCTGTAACAATGGTGAAATGTTACTGGGTATGATTGCCATTTCACTGTTAGTTTTCTTAAAAACATTTAAATATGTGTGACCTGGTTTTGAAGAATTGTCAGTTCTTTACATACTAAATAAGATTGACAATCTTTTGAAACTTCGGTTTGCTCAACAGGTATTAACATTAGGCAAGGATGTAACTGGAACATTTTACTTTAAAGGCTAAAACCAGTAGATTTTTAAGTGGAACCAAAGAGTTTACCTGGGAACTACTACAGTGAAAAGAAGATGTTCAGATAAAACATGCTTATCAGTGTTAATGGTTTTGTAAACTGTTGCTGACTAGCTGGCAAATAGGAACTTGATGTCTTTATTTGAAACTATTGAAAAGACAAATTCATGGAGCAAGTGTACATACAGTGTGTTTCTAGTTAGTAAATTAGCCAATAAGCTATGAAGCTGATCAGTAAAATTTTGTTCTAACTAATTTTTACCTTCCCCAACAGACTTCAAACCAAGAATTGAGTAAGGCAAAAAGCAGTGAGATTTTGTCATCAGAACAAGAATCTGTTAATGTTACAGGTAAGCCCTGTATGCAGTAACTGAGAGACTAACACTTCCATATGAATTTGCATATGGTGAGAATTGTCTTGGACAGTGCCTGTGATACATGTAATTAAGAGAAAGATGATAAAATTTACTGGACTTTCTTTTTCATGGAACTGTATCAGTTGCCTGGATGTACCTGTGTTGATACTGACACAGTAAACCTTTTAAAGAGGAAACATGGAATAATCTTTCTTAGGTAGACATGGTTTTGATGCTTGACATGAGCAAGAATTTTAGCTGATTGTTGCAGCTCTTGGCACACAATGGTATCAGATATATGTAATAGTGTTTTGATGTTTAGATTTGTCTTGTACTTGTTTTTTTTGCTACTACCATTTTACTAGTTACTGAAATTATTTTATATTTTAATTTTTTTTTCTGTGAGTAGTGTTGTAACAGATTAAGAGCAAAGAAATGATTTCCCATCAAAAGAAGGGAGCATTACTGGGTTGTAGGAATGTTATTTCTAGTGTAACTTGTTACTACCACCTTCCCTGTGTTTTTCTGTTGCAAACATTAGTTTTGTTCTTGGCCTTTTTTTGTAGACTAAAAATCAGTATTAGAGTGGCTAAATATTAAGGAATTTGCTGTTCTGTATTATATCTTCTCATACCTAGAATGAATATTTTATAGTAGGTCACTTGGTTCTGGAAGTTGTTTTATGTGCGTTGTTTAAAAACTTTTGTCAGTCAGAAATCTAAGTCACACACTTTCATGGGCTAAATTGCTTATGCTCAAGTGTGTAAGGGTACAAATAACTGATGTTTTACTTCAATCAGTTTTGTGTTGTCTAAGAGACTATAATTCACTTTCATTGCTCAGTTGTAGCTTTGGATCATAATTTTTAAAAGAAGAATAATCTGGCATTTTTGTATGTTCAGAATATTTTACTATCTCTGCCTAGTTAAAATGTAATTCTGTGGTTTTAGGTGAAGAAGATGTGGCTGCAGCTGCACATCATTACCTCAGTGTCATGGAGAATACACCAGCTTTAACAGTCAGTACCCCAGAATCCTTTATAACAGCCACTGTGAAAACAGAAGGATCAAGCTCATCTTTAGCAGTGAATGACACTCAAACACTGGATACCACGTGTGCAGAAAACAAATCTGGTGCAAGTTCTGAAAGCTCCATGGCTGGCAGCCCTGATACGGAGTCACCTGTGCTAGTGAATGAATATGTGTGTATATTTCAGTTAAGATCCATCCAAGAGAAATGATAACCTTTTCTCTATTTCAGTGTTATTTCAGGTTTGCAGTCTTGTTTTGTTTCCGTCTGCAAATTTGATATGTGCATTGTGGTTTTTTATGTACTTTAATAGTTTTGGAGTGAAAAGGAAACAAAATAGCACTTCTTAAATACCAGAATTTTTATTAACAGGAACCTGGTTCTGGAAATGTAAGTCAAAAATCTGATGAAGATGACTTTGTGAAAGTTGAAGACTTGCCCCTCAAACTTGCTGTGTATTCAGAGGTATTTTGCTATTATTTGTGGGATTGTTGTTTAGAAGTGCTTACTCTAAATGTCTCTGTTACCCAGACAGCAGTAAGGATTATCCAGAATTTTGAGACTTGTTTTTTCTGTTACAAAGGCAGATTTAATGAAGAAAATGGAAACAGAGGCCCAAACCAAGAGTTTGTCTGATGAATTACTGGATGGAGGTGGAGCTCAAGATCAAGAATTAGCAGGAGATGCCCAAACATTGAAAGAACCTGGTAATTATTTTCTACATTCTGCACACATATTGGGAAAACACTCTGGAATACTAGAATTTAAATATCACTGATTGAAGTAAGCAGTTATCGTGGTGCTGTAAAAATATTGGATTTTGTTATCATGCATTTGAAAGTGTTGCACTGATATGAAGGGATTTTATCTTGCTGTCCATCTCCCTTCTATATACTTTTTTAGATTCTGTGGCTGATAAAGTCATAAAAATTAACATATTTAAAGTGCATGTCACAACATAATGGCTTTGAAACATATTCAAATGGAGCAGTATTTTTGTTCCTTGTTGCACAAGCTTGAGTTTAATAATATTGTAAATTATAATTGCTATTATCTGATCTAATAACATTCAGTATAATTTCCTGACAGACTGCTCAGTGCTTTTGACATGAAACATTCAAGAGATTTTTCAGAATAGTAAAACATCTCCTCAGCGAGAAAGAAATTATTTTTCATATGAAGTATACCATGTGGTAGAAAAAAGTTCCAGTGTGTATGATAGCAGTAAAATTTTTCATTTTCATGAAATATTTTTTATGCAGATACAAAAACTTAATGATAATACTGGTCAGAGAAAATGTTGGGTTTTTTTCTATAATATTGTGACAAAATTACAGTATTAAAGACTACTATTTTATTGTTAGACTTGTATTCTCAAGTGGAGTGTACAGTAATGGCATATATAAAGGCATGAACTGGGTATTCTGATAGTAGTAGTTTTCTGCTAGTGTGCCTCCTTCCAATTCCTCAAATAGTATAAGCTGATGAACCTGCTTTTTATTTAAGGCATTTGCAGTGGCAGCACAGATTTTTTTCCAGACCAAAGTGTGAGGAAAGGTGCATCTTTCCTTCCATTTTGCTCACTGCTTGTCACAGCTCTGCCAGCACAAGCCTGTTGTGCCCATTTGGTGGATACTGATGCCCAGATCTGCTGTGGGAACAGTCTGACCAGGAATGCCGTGCCACACCAGAGTTGTAGCTAGCTCTGAGCCATTCTTAAGCTGTGTCTGAGGGGGTGGCTGTAGCTGTTCAAGTAAGCCATGGCTCAAAATGCTTGTGAGGATGAAATAGCAGTTGAAAGGTGGTCATGAGCTGTTTGAGGCCTTGTAGATATTAGACAATAATTCTATTCTTATTTTACAGAAACATTTGGAGCTCAAAATGCATAAGAATAACCCGAAGATGTCTGCATTTATAAACTCTATGTATACAAATGCATATGGAAATCAGCACTAAAAACTCAGAAATCTGGAAGTGTATAAAAATGTAAAATTTTTAACACACTGCCTCTTAGGATAGGTATGTGATCTTCTGCCTGTGGCAGTTTAAGCAGCTGGAACTGAATCCACTTCTATTCAGTTTTGCTGCACTGTTCTTTTTCTGTCATAATTTTTTATTTTTTATTGTGACTTGTTTGGTAATTTTAAAATTGTTCAAAATGGTAGTTTTAAATAAAGTTTGGACTTGTCTGTAAATTTTCTCTTTTGAAAAATTTTCTTTGGCTTACAAACTGGTATGCTGAGTTTGTTGCTGGAAGTTAATTGACTTGTTGGCATGCTTGTAGCAGTTTGCTCTTCTCTTACAAGAAACACTGCTAATTTTCCTGGGACAAGAAATTCTCCATGTTTCTTGCATCTTCTCAAAATACAAGGTATAGACACAGTACATACCTACATGTTGTCTTTATAGCCTAGAGTATAGCTTGTCTGTAACAAAAAAGTTCCTGTTCGTGGCCTGTGGAATTCCTTTCTGTCAGCACATTTATCTGAGGTGAAGGTGAATACCCCAGGTTTGTAGTTAACTGCAGAAACCAGCTGTATTTTTCTGCATTTGCTGAATCCTTTTGATGTTCAAAGGATTAAACCTGTCTGAAAATGTTAATTTCTTCTCATAGCTAACACTTAAAATTGCTGCAATTGAAGGTCTGGAGAATCTGTTCTAAAGTGTTTGACTTTGTAATGAAATTTAGGAAATTACAATTAAAGTTAATGTTTTTAAAAAGCAGTTGAAGTCAGCATCTCCTGGAGTCTCATGGTAAAGCTGGAATTAGAATTACAGAAAAGTAGATTAGAAAACTTTGTTCAGTTTTTCAGATCAGAGTTGCTAATAACACTAAGTCAGAAAACTGAGCTAGAAGCAGCTTATTCAGCATATCTGCTGCATTATAAAGATCCTGTTTACCTTAAACACAAGGCTTTTCTGAAAGTAGTTAAAAAACACTGGTCATCTTTAATTCAGGATTGTGTTGCTTTTGAGGTTAGTATGGTAATATGGCTATATACTGTGGGAGATGATAGTATAGTGATGTTGAAGTTTAAATAAAATGAGATTGTAATTCTTCTGTGATTTTTTTTTCTAGTTTGTTTGGAATGTCTCTAGGTTTTATGAATGAATTTTGAATTGGCAGATTATGGTCACATGCCTCTCGTGTCCAAGGATGAAAGTAGATTAGCAAAAGGTTTGAAGATAGTTTAGTTACTCTGCAGGTTTTAAACTGGTGGTACTACTGTAGGCAGAAAAAACATTACCATTTTGAGGACTAAGGAAATACATTGTGACAAAGGCAAACCTGTGAAACTGAAACAATCAAACTTCTAATTACTAATTTAGCCCAAGAATCACTCAGACCTAAAAGAGAACATTTTTTATAAAGTAGAGTGAGATTATGGGTGCAGATTTGAAATAAGGCTAGTTTATATATTGAATCATTAAATTCTAAACTTAAGAAAGAGCCTGAGCACACCCCATTCCTGAGTTCTTGCCCTGGAATGATGGGTTTAACCCCAGCCAGCAACTGAGCACCAAGTAGCTGGTTGCTCACCCCCCAACCAGTGGGATCAGAGAGAGAAGTGGAAGAGTGAAAACAAAATAATTCATAGTTGAAAGAAAGATTAATAGGTAAAGCAAAAGCTACACATGCAAGCAAAGCAAAATGGCAAGCAGGTGTTACCCCAACTCCAGGAAAACTCGGCTCTGTGATGCATAACAAGGACTTGGGAAGACAAATGCCATTACTCCAACTGTCCCCTATTCCTTCTTCTTTAAGCTCTGTAAGCTGAGCATGATGCCCTAAGGTGTGGAATAGCCCTTTGGTCAATGTGGGGCAGCTGTCCTGGCAGTGTCCCCTCCTAACTGCATCCCCAGCCTTCTCCCTGGGGGCACGGGGTGATGAGCAGCAAAGCCTGGACTCTGTGCAAGTGCTGCTCAGCAATAATGAAAACGTCTCTATGGTATTGACACTTGTTTCAAGCAGATTCAAAACAGCCCCACACCAGCTACTGAAAAGAAAATTACCTGTCAGAACCAACAGTCTGTGTACATAAAAAATGCATTGAAATGGTATTTCTTTGGTCATATCTTCTCTCTGCTGTTTCATCATTGAATGGTCAGCAGGGACCTCTCAAGGTCATCTTGTGCCAGCAGGGCCACTCAGAGTTGTTTGCCCAGGTGGCTTTTGAGTATCTTCCTTGTGGGAGACTACCACCTCTCCGGGCAACCTGTGCCAGTGTCTGTCACCCTTACAGTGACGTGTTTCCTAACATTCAGAGGGAACCTCCTGTGTTTTGCTTTGTGCCCTTGTAGTCTACTTTCATTATCCCTTGCTCAAGCAATAGAACTGCTGAAGAAGTTAAACTCTCACTTATGCCTAATGCCCATCCTTCTACTCATGTAGTTCATTTTAAGCAGAATTTTTTTCTTGCTGAAAAACACTCGGGAGTGTGGGAGTGAGATGGGAGAAGCATAGTCTTGTGCTTGATACATTGCTTTCTCCCTTACTGATCTGGACCAAAATGAAATGTTACATGTTACTGTCCAATGCCCCTTGCACAGTTCACCACTCAAGACAGTTCTATAGTGGCCTGAATACAAAGAATTGGAAAAATTATTCTTAGGGTGAAAGTTCAGAGGCCAGAGTTGCTTCTCATCTATTGCTAATGCAATTTAGTAACAGCTCTTCCCTTAGGAGGAGGTTGCTGTGAGACACCTGTCCTTTACCGTTGTACAGTGAGTGACCTAACAAACCAGTGGAACACGTGTATGGAATGAAACCAAGTCATACTGGATTTGGACTCATTTTCACTACTGGAAGTAACTGTTGCTTCTGAGAGAAAGATGGAATAATTTATTTCTTACTATAGATTGCATCACTGCTTTTCAAATGTTATTTTAATCAGATCCAAACACATCTTGAAATGATTCATGCTCCAAAACTAATTACATCATCCACAAAGTCTAAGCATTACAACAGCAAACAACACTTGCTGTAGCTGCAATGGTTATATTTGAACTGTAGTTAACTACTACAGGATTGCCATGTTGCTTAAGAGCAAGTTCAAACAAAACCCTTCCGTGGTAAACTTTGAAGAACTTAAGTCAGAAGCCTTCATCCATTTTATACAAGGTTGGACATTCCTAAAGTAGTAGTTACTCAAAGACAGACTGGAACATTTCTTGTCCTACTTTTATATAAGCATCTCTTTCTTCATTTGTCATGAGAGACACGAGCTCTGGGTTTTCACTAACTTCACCATATGAACAGGGCTGGCCAGCTACCATTAAAATAGGACCCAGAGTTTCCTGTTCCTCCTCTTGTTCAGAGCTGCTGCCTACTACTTTCATTCCTGCTTCTCTTGAGTGCTTGGCATCCTCTTCAAACTCACTGTTATCACTGTGTGATCCATGGAGTTTGCTTTTAACAATAGGAGCCTGCTCTGTGCTAGATGATGACTTGGATTCATGGATCAGAAGAGTCTTGATGATTTCATTTTCAGTGACAGTTTCTTTAACATTTTCTTCTGTTTCTTCAGAAGCATTTACTCCTAAGACACAATTGTGTTAGAAGGATCAATTATTTACAGTTACCGCAGGCATCCTACATAGATGATTTTTTTCTATTCTGGATCTTTTTTACCCCCACTAGAATTCTCTTGAAAGTACAGACATTTCTGAGAGCTTGCCACTGTAAAGATTACCACTAAAATTACTGCATGGCTAAAGCTAGAAGTTTCGGGACNTTAATAGGTAAAGCAAAAGCTACACATGCAAGCAAAGCAAAATGGCAAGCAGGTGTTACCCCAACTCCAGGAAAACTCGGCTCTGTGATGCATAACAAGGACTTGGGAAGACAAATGCCATTACTCCAACTGTCCCCTATTCCTTCTTCTTTAAGCTCTGTAAGCTGAGCATGATGCCCTAAGGTGTGGAATAGCCCTTTGGTCAATGTGGGGCAGCTGTCCTGGCAGTGTCCCCTCCTAACTGCATCCCCAGCCTTCTCCCTGGGGGCACGGGGTGATGAGCAGCAAAGCCTGGACTCTGTGCAAGTGCTGCTCAGCAATAATGAAAACGTCTCTATGGTATTGACACTTGTTTCAAGCAGATTCAAAACAGCCCCACACCAGCTACTGAAAAGAAAATTACCTGTCAGAACCAACAGTCTGTGTACATAAAAAATGCATTGAAATGGTATTTCTTTGGTCATATCTTCTCTCTGCTGTTTCATCATTGAATGGTCAGCAGGGACCTCTCAAGGTCATCTTGTGCCAGCAGGGCCACTCAGAGTTGTTTGCCCAGGTGGCTTTTGAGTATCTTCCTTGTGGGAGACTACCACCTCTCCGGGCAACCTGTGCCAGTGTCTGTCACCCTTACAGTGACGTGTTTCCTAACATTCAGAGGGAACCTCCTGTGTTTTGCTTTGTGCCCTTGTAGTCTACTTTCATTATCCCTTGCTCAAGCAATAGAACTGCTGAAGAAGTTAAACTCTCACTTATGCCTAATGCCCATCCTTCTACTCATGTAGTTCATTTTAAGCAGAATTTTTTTCTTGCTGAAAAACACTCGGGAGTGTGGGAGTGAGATGGGAGAAGCATAGTCTTGTGCTTGATACATTGCTTTCTCCCTTACTGATCTGGACCAAAATGAAATGTTACATGTTACTGTCCAATGCCCCTTGCACAGTTCACCACTCAAGACAGTTCTATAGTGGCCTGAATACAAAGAATTGGAAAAATTATTCTTAGGGTGAAAGTTCAGAGGCCAGAGTTGCTTCTCATCTATTGCTAATGCAATTTAGTAACAGCTCTTCCCTTAGGAGGAGGTTGCTGTGAGACACCTGTCCTTTACCGTTGTACAGTGAGTGACCTAACAAACCAGTGGAACACGTGTATGGAATGAAACCAAGTCATACTGGATTTGGACTCATTTTCACTACTGGAAGTAACTGTTGCTTCTGAGAGAAAGATGGAATAATTTATTTCTTACTATAGATTGCATCACTGCTTTTCAAATGTTATTTTAATCAGATCCAAACACATCTTGAAATGATTCATGCTCCAAAACTAATTACATCATCCACAAAGTCTAAGCATTACAACAGCAAACAACACTTGCTGTAGCTGCAATGGTTATATTTGAACTGTAGTTAACTACTACAGGATTGCCATGTTGCTTAAGAGCAAGTTCAAACAAAACCCTTCCGTGGTAAACTTTGAAGAACTTAAGTCAGAAGCCTTCATCCATTTTATACAAGGTTGGACATTCCTAAAGTAGTAGTTACTCAAAGACAGACTGGAACATTTCTTGTCCTACTTTTATATAAGCATCTCTTTCTTCATTTGTCATGAGAGACACGAGCTCTGGGTTTTCACTAACTTCACCATATGAACAGGGCTGGCCAGCTACCATTAAAATAGGACCCAGAGTTTCCTGTTCCTCCTCTTGTTCAGAGCTGCTGCCTACTACTTTCATTCCTGCTTCTCTTGAGTGCTTGGCATCCTCTTCAAACTCACTGTTATCACTGTGTGATCCATGGAGTTTGCTTTTAACAATAGGAGCCTGCTCTGTGCTAGATGATGACTTGGATTCATGGATCAGAAGAGTCTTGATGATTTCATTTTCAGTGACAGTTTCTTTAACATTTTCTTCTGTTTCTTCAGAAGCATTTACTCCTAAGACACAATTGTGTTAGAAGGATCAATTATTTACAGTTACCGCAGGCATCCTACATAGATGATTTTTTTCTATTCTGGATCTTTTTTACCCCCACTAGAATTCTCTTGAAAGTACAGACATTTCTGAGAGCTTGCCACTGTAAAGATTACCACTAAAATTACTGCATGGCTAAAGCTAGAAGTTTCGGGACCCACCTGACCTCTGGCTTTAGGAACATAACCTAAATCAGTCTTAAAACTGGATTTCAGAAACTAAGGTCTGATAACCACTAACACAGAATTGAAACAATATCTTCTAAACCAAGCTCACTACATTTTCAGTGAGAAAGCTGTATTTAACTGCACTAAGGCTGCTGAATTAATTTGTGAATTCACTAAACTTACCAACACTATTGTTGGTGGCTGGTGCTGCTCCTTCCACAGTGCTCTGTGACAACCAGATAGGTTGCTTTTCAGTTGCTTTTTCTCTTCTTTTCTTCTTGTGCTTCGAGTCTTGGACATCAATAGTTAAGTTTTGGGTGTACGAAAGGCCAAAAGCAGAACTTCTGTGTGCCCATTTTTCAGGGCAGCTGCAGGATTCCAGCACACTTGAGTCCAGCTTCGGATCAAAGCTGAATGAGGTGTCACATTTCGAAGTAGAATTCAGGCAAGAACCCCCCCGCCCAGTTCCCATTAAAAAAAACCTGAACAACAATCACAAACAAACAAACCCCAAAAATATGTTTTGTCAGCAGACTAGCTTTAACAAGTGCTCTAATAATTTACATTCCCTTTCACCTCTCTCAGAGGCAATTGGTCCTGAACCATTGATTTTTGCAAGGTTTCTTAAGTAGTGCATCTCTGGATGAAGTGCACTGATAGAGAAACATTACTTTCTTATAGAAAGGGCTATGAACATTAGCTGAAGGAGTAATGTGGGAAATAAATTACTTATAAAAATTTATCAAAAAACTAAAAAGTTATAGTAATAATTTAGGATGCTTTAGATATTACAGACTTCTTCATTAAACAGCAGACTGCTGAACAGAATGGAGTACACCGGCTGCAAGTTCAGTATTTCAAAGATTTTACAACTGTAAAGCTATGGAGGGGATTGCATTGATCAGAAGTTCTAGGGTAATGCTCATACCTTTCTGATAATTCTGGTATTTCTGTTGGCTGAGGCTCCAGCACGTCATAGGGCAGCACAATATCTTCAGTCTCACGCAGCAGCACAAAGACAGGCTCGATCTGCTCATTGAACTTGGCCAGCAAGGTTCGAGCGTCATGCTTTGGAAACGCTGAGCCCTCTTCCTCTACTTCAGTGTTGCAGTAAGTGCAGCGAAAAGTCTCTGCAACATTTTCCAAAGAGGGAATTCTAATGTTTGTAGAATGCAAAAAGATCAGCAGTACCTTGTGAAGCAGCCTGCAGCCTGGACACTTACCCAAGACATTCTGGCTTTATCCATTTGTTCACATTAACTAGGGGAACTCTGTTCTACAGGCAAACGTGAGACAGACTGGTATTATACACTTGTTATGCAAGTGAGAAATATCTCAGGAGAGAAATTTAGAAATGTACTATCATCAGTTTATTTTTTTCTTCCCAAGCCTCATCTTCTGAGTTCTTAATGTAAGAAAAGACATTTTCAATTGTAAGTAGCATCTGATTTTAGTTGTTCCAGAGTCAAGGCATATGCTAAAACCCCATATTTATGTCTTCAGGAAAGCAAAACTTGAAGCTTATTCTGTGAAAATACATCACCAGCCTCAATGTTTGCATTTCAGTAACTCGACAGAGTCCCTCCATTTAGAAGAAAGGGATGATTTTGCTAACTGGCAGAACACAAATTTCACTGTTGGCATTTCAGGTTAGTCATATATAAAGCTCATTTTGCCTGGATCTGGCATCCTTTGCAAATCACATGACCAGGTCAGCACAGTAGCTGTGCTCTGAGTAATGTATTGCCCTATGATGCCATTTTGACTCATTTTGAAATAACACTCTAGTTATTTTGATTTTAGAGAAGAAAAATCCACAAGCTCTGACACCACTTCTGCTGTGGATGTGTCGTGTTGACCTGTGAGGAGCCTGAATTTCCCAGTTGAGAAGTGACAGAACAGCTCTGCTCTGGTGCCACCGAGCTGCAAGATGATTATTACAGTAGGTGACTGCAAACAGTTTTACCCATCTTGTCCAACTCTTCTGTCAGAAGGACTGACCAAACAAATGGATTAACTAAGAGATTCAAAACAGAGTAAAGACAGTACTGTGTTCGTATTTCCATATGAGGAAGTGAGACTCGTAAGACTTGGGTGAGTTAAGATTACTCAACCAGGTTCAAAGCAAAGCTGAGGCCTGGAATCTGATTCTCAACCCCAGCTCATACATTTAAGATTAATCTCTCTTTTGTTTGGCATGCTCTACAGAGGCATCACTTCTCTTACCCTCACCTCTGAGCATCCCCTGTTCCAGACCCTCGTCCACCAGCAAACAAGAAGCATACTCTTGCAAACATGCTTTTATTGCAAAGTTCACTTAGGAAACAATTTTGTGCTATCAGGGTTATTCTTTAAGATAACAGCAAATAAGCAATATAAGTAACACACCTGTAAATGCATCAAAGAGCTGGTTAACTTCAAGGTCCGTGTACGTGCTAGAGCAAGATGGACATTTAAAAGAGGATTTGGTAGTTGAATCCCGCTCATCCGCTTCTATTTTCCGGCGTACGTGATCCAGTTTGTATTTTACCACGTCCACCAGCACTTTGTAATTGATGTAATAGTAATTGTGCCTCGTGCTCTTCCCGTTAGGCCCCGTCTCAACTCGCATCCGCAGCTTCACCAGCTTGTCCGCCTTGAGCGTGTTGAGGACAGTGCGCAGTTGCTTGCGCTCGTACTTGAGCAGCTGTAACAAGTCATCCTCCTTCACGCAGGGGTAGCGGATCAGCACATCCAGGGCCAGGGAACACTCCACGCCATAGAAACCCCGCACCACGTATTTGGCCAGGCGCTTCAGGGCTGCCGGCGCCTCGCTGGGACCGTTTTGCTCTTCCATCAGGAGCTGAACCACTGTCAGTGCAGAAGTGCTGTACAACAAAGAGAAGGGAGGTGAGCTGCAGTGAACCCTTCTCAGCCCTCACAGGCAGGTGTAAAACATGTCATTTGCTGTGCTGCACTTCTATAAGAGTCTTCACTGAATAGAGAAATGTAAAATCCTTAACCTGCATTGGGGATGGGGAAGGTATTAATAGGTATCAGAAGTTATCTAATCTTGAAGTACAATGCTTACCCCTGAAATATTGATATCCTCTTGTGTAAAAATCCTCTTTGTGTAAAAAATGTGTAAAAACAAGGTATCTAGGAAAATGTATTACAGAAAGTTCATAATCGTCCCAGAAGACAGCACATTTAATTTGCATGTCTAGGACTGCCTGTTTGCATTCACAGCCAGCCAGGTAAGACCAGAAGTAAAAGTAAAGCCTTCAAAAATAAAGCTCAGGACAAGAAATCTTAGTTGAAACTGTATCTGCCTTAGTGGCAAAGCTACAAGAGGCATTTGACCACCTGTTCACACACTCTTTGTGATATTTCTGCTGGCTGCTGTGATCAGACAAAGATTTTGCAAAGCTGGGGCGCAGGATGCTCCAAGTTATCTGGCTCTCAGCACAGGGTATTTGGGGTAGCACATTTTATCCCTTAGTGCTCTTCTCATCTAGAAGTAGGACTTCTGGCCATATTCCTAATCTCATTAACGAGAATTTAACTTATTTTAATCAGTCCAACTGTCCTGACAGTTTCTTATTTGTAAGGAGGGAGAAGAAAAAGACATTGAGATATGTTTCAACAAAGCTACATCCCAATTCCCTTCTTTGAGGCATGTTAAAATCCTACAGTAGTATTTGACACCGCCGCCTCTAGCCAGATTGTTTTGCAGTGAGCCATGAAATGCACAGCCAGAGTGCTGGTGTAGCCAGTGGGTTAGGAGCTGGGATGGTAGAGATGGCATGTTATGGCACACTACATCCAGCCCTGGCACCCACTGCAGAGGGGGGTAAAGTTCCAGCCCAGGTAACTGCATATTGCTATCAGAGCTTCCAGGGAACCTTTATCAGAAATCCTAGTTAAACAAACAGAACCACTTGCACTAGCCTAGTACTTGGGCCATAATTAAATTTGCACTTCACAGGGTGCACCTTATGGAAAACAAAGACAATGGAAACTTGCTGGTCTGAGTCTGGAAACCCTGAAGGTGGTAACACCACACGAACCTAAATTTCCTACAGGAAAAGTGAGGGAACACTGGAATGGGCTGCCCAGGAAAGAGGTTGAGTCTCTGTACTTCAACAGGACAAGAGCTGGAGCAGACTGACTTGGCTTTGAGAGTAGTTTTGCCACGAGGAAGGGACCAGATGGCCTCCAGATCCTCCTCCTAACCTAAATTTTTCTGTTCCAAGAGAGTTAAAGTTAACAACAGTAAGAAGTGAAGCTTTGGCAATGTCAGTCTGGTCCTTGACAATCTTTCTCAGATTAAGAGCATAATTTCTGTGTTTTTTGACAAAAGCCTTCCTGAATAAGCACTTCAAAAATTTGGGGTTTTGTTGTTATTATTATTTTTATGTTACTCTTTCACTTCTGCTTTGCCCTCATCCTCAAAAGGGGCTTAACAAATTTAATCCACAGAGAAATATGCTAACTTATGCTTTTCTTTCTTCCTCTTTCTGGCCTAATTTTGAACTTTTTTCTGTGCAGTACTTTATAGTTAGCAGTAAGGAAAGGACAGACAATGCCCTCGGCCAGTTCCAGAGAAGAGTAACATAGCTTTGAGCTTCCTCAGGGAAGTGCTCTGGAGAGCACTGAACCTTATCCTTCCATACAAGGACAGAGACCACAGAATGGAGGCACTGTAGCCTCTAGTCCAGGCCCAAAGGAAAGCAGCCACCATGGAATTCTGAAACCCAGCCCAGCCCCACTGAGGAGCACTGAGGGCAGCCCCAGCATCTGTATCGGAAGTGTTACCGCTCACGTGCATTGGTCTGGGATACATCTCAGAAAGGGCTGGGATGCCCTCCATGTGGGTTTGTGTCCTATGACCTTCAGTTGGATTGTGGCAGTATTAAACAAAAGAACTAAATTGTTCCTTCATCTAGTTCTTCGCTAATATGTCAGCAGAATGCTGACACTTAAAGGACTTGTATTAGGTTCAGCTCTCATGGCTCTTTTTTCTTACCCTAATTCAAATACAGAATGAAATTATTTCAAAGGGAGTTTGATAAGTAGGTAATATCATTAGGGAAGAAGTAGAACCTGAACCATAAGCAGGAGGTTTGCTGACCTATCAGTTCTCTGGATGACTCCTTATCTCAGACTGGCACTGTGTACTTGTATCTCTAAAGCAAGCACTACTCTGAAGTGTTTCTGGGCACTTTGATGTTGAAAGCTTGTCAGGTACAGTCTTACAACCATGTAAAATAGTCATGGGGAAAAAAAAAACCAAACACAGAGAAACTCCACAAGCTCCAGAAAACCCCACAACACTCATACAACAGAGCCTAACCTTCCCCCCTGCCATACCTAAACACATACTATAAATATCATGAACATATTCTGGGATATAAGTGAGCAGCTATTTTCAAAACCAAATCCATAGAACCCACTGTCCATTTGCAGGGGAATTTTAAATATGCAAGCCTTTGGTTCAATAGAAAAGGAAATGGCTTTCTTTTACAAAAATGACTGAATTTGACCTGAATAAGAGACATTCATGGAAAAAACAACCCCCTCAAGAAATCTTCCTTTAGGCTACAAAGGAATAAAATTTGGATACATTTTATAATAAAAATTACTTAAAATAAAAATGGGTGAAACTTTTTCTACTGTGCTCTGCTATGTTTGACATTTTATTTCTCCAATCCACTCTGAAAAACTTCTGTCATTTAATCACCCAATTTGAAATCTCACAGTTCATGAAAACTACTGATTTTTAAAAGTTATTGTGTAGTTTTCAGTTGACAGGCAGCAGTTCTCTTTTGAGAGGAGCTGGAGACCACCCATACCATGGAAAGGAGTAGGAAGTGTGTAGCTCTCTGCAGTGAGAAGGGCTTTAAACAGAAATCTCCTCTGCAGCTGAGCTACAGTCTGTGTTAAGGAGACAGGTATTCCACTACTCACATAGATTTCCCCCCCCTTTTTTCCCTCCCAGCTGATAGCATGTATGGACAAGATATTCTAGAAATCAGAGTTTAACTTTGGACTTGCTCTGCTTTTAAAATATTTATTTTTATGAGGGTAGGAGCTACCTTCCTATTACATTTTTTATTTTAAAAATTATTCAATAACTTAGATGTTTGAGTGGCCCTTCTGCTTATAGTTTATATGGGGCCATTCCCATAAGCAGAAACTACATTTAGGATTCCCTTTTTGCTGTGGGAAGCCTACACAGAGTTGCTTGTTTTGCCAGCAGGCAACTATTAAAAGCAGAATTTCAAGTCAAGAGGCATCATATAGAGCAAGTTCTGCAAGGTTTCTCTGAAGCCAGTTGCTTAATTAACATTTTTTTTTGAGCTGACTGAGAAGACAAAGTACCCATCTCACAATTTAAAAGACACTAAACCAGAAAGATTTGGTAGGATTTTGTCAAACTTCATATAACCCTATCACTTGCAAATCAGTTAAAAACCTTATCATTACCTCTCTTGTATGGGCAGAAATCTTCAGGCTGATGTAGAGAAATTGCTCCTTTCCTAAGAGCTCAAAGCAACTGCAAAACAAGCTTAAGTATTTCCCAGCCTTTTCCTAGACCTATCTGTGATAAGCCCTAATCATCACCCAGCTGGTGCAAGAGTCCCCAAATCACATTTCATTAGCAACTGAATGAGTTCAGCCTTATATACATTGTGTCATGATGAAGCTATAAATCTTATTGCTCCATGAAATCCACCTACAACAGGCAAGGACTGAAAATGTGACTGCAATCTTTGATTAGTGTTTTCATTAGCATAACTTTAGAAGACTAAAAGTAACATCATCATTAACTCCTCTTGTTGTTGTTGTTGTGAACCAAGTATTTAGGATAGGTAATTTACATAATTTGTTTAGAAGCTTTCAGAACCGAACAGAACTGGAAATTTTAATATCTTAAAGGAAAAACTGGAATGTTTATTGGTTCCCATATTTTTACTTATTAATCCTTTTAGGTGGTTTGTGTCTTCAAAAAGAAAGAAAGAGCAATTTTTCACTGTACTTTTCTAGAAGACAAAGTTATGGATACTATTTTATGGATTAGACATCTCTGTTTAAAAACAATGTTGAAATAATGTTGCCAGACATTGTACAGTACAGGGTTAAAATACTGATTTCTATAAGCATTGCAATCATCACATTTCATCTCAAATCCACGCTTCTTTCAGAATTTATTTTATATATGCACAGTGGAGGCTGCTGTTTCATAGTGAGGTGACTTACATCTCCACTGTTTGTGTTGCAGCGTGTGTTGTGCTTTTGTTACTGCTGTTTGTCACTGGATTTCTGACTCTGATTACCAGGCACGTGGGTCCACTGAGGACTCAAGGTGTGGGTGTTTATCTGCATAGGACAGATTGTGGGACTGGCATCTGTAAATGTCACTACAGAAGGTAGTGCCTCTGAGAATTGGTGGATACCAGAAAAAAACCCCTCATATTTTAACAGTTGTAAGCAGGAATTTAGATTCAAAAACTTCAAAGGTTTGAGACTGCTTTTTAGAAACTGCAAGAAGAGGTGACTGTAAAAAAAAAATCCCTGAGATTAGCTCTGGTCTTGCTGTAATCTATAGTAGCAGAGATTGGTTTCATTCCTTATGCTGAGAAAAATTCTGCTATTGCTTTTTTTCCCCCCCATTAATAAGAATGCACTTGGCAGGTACTCAGAGCTGAGAAGTGTATTTGGCATAAATCTTCAACTGCAAACGTAGAATGTCCATGGGGTGAAATTTAAGAGATATACCTCATTCCATATAGTGGTTCTTGAGCATGCTCCTTTGTTGTCATGTTACACTAGAAAATGCAGGGGAGCAAGACTGCTTGGGTTTAGTGTGTGGGAAATGTTTAAATAAACAATTCCTGTGGGTTTCCTTGCCCAGTGGTTTGAAGAGGGAAAGTGTCCTGTAACCTCAGTGCTGTTATTCCTCTTACAGCCCTCAGCCTGCATGTGGAAGTGTAGAACCAGACGACAACAAAACAGCTTTCTAAATTAAGGAGAGGGATGGTGTGGCTGGTAACACTGCTTTCAGAAACAGGAAACGGCTGTCACCTGTCATGCTGTGGCTGACAACTCCTTTGGCAAGGACAGCTAACCCCCATGTAGCAGACAGAGGTGCTGGCTCAACTCTGCACACTCAGAGCCAAGCCAAAAAAAAAAGGAAAAAATAAAGTGTGGTCTGAGAAGGTACTTCAGACTGCAGGTAGCTCTGGCACCAAGGGCCGTGGGAAGCAGGATTTGTGCTGGTATGTTGTTGTGATATTGTGTAACACAGACATTATTGAAAGTGGGAGCTTGAGACAGGGATAGGCAGAGTCACTTGGCTTCCTTTCAAACCCATTTGGGTGGCTGGGATGTTTATCTGGAATGATATGGGCATGCACTGCACTTGCAGGCTACTTGATAGAAAGGAGGCAGATAATCAACTGAGCAGTCTCAGGAGGAAGAAATAAATATACAGTGTGATCCAAAGTTGGAGGAAAAAATTAAAATTAATGGGTTGCTGCTTTGGGGGGCAAAGATCTTCACAAAGCAAATGTGGTATGCTGACCCATTGGCAGAGCAGAGGCTGGTGCGGGTGGCATGGTGGGAGGTTGTGGTGCACACCTTGAGTAAATGGGATCTGTGTCAAGTTCCTTTATTGTCTCTCTTGTACAGACACATGGAAGCCACAATCTGCTGTATCTTTCATTCTCCTCATCAATTAATACCAGCCCTCAGTTTAAAAAATAAAATCTCGACCTCTCTAGATCAGACACTCAAGCACTACAAAATAAGAAAATGCAAGAATCATAGTAAGTACCTGTGTGTAACCTGCTGCCCTGTGCTCACAGGGCTCTTAATCACACAGTCACATCTCTCCTCTTTTTCCCTGTGCTGGCCCTTTCACAAAGCCAATGCCTCAGCCAACATGGGGGTGTCTATGTTCAGCATGCTCTGAGCCCTGCTTATTTTGTGAGCCATACAAACCGTGCATTGAAGTGATCCACTTTTTTTATCAGTTTCCCTATGGTGCTCTCCCTTCCATGATCCTTGAAGGTTTGCTGGGATCAAACTAAATCAACTTTCTTTGACAGCTTTAGACTTTTTGCATTAGTTTATCTTCCTGATAATGAGAAAAGTAAGGGAATATTTTGCGCCTGTGTTACATATGGAGCTTTGAGGTACAGAGTTTGAAATCAAGACTACTGGATAGTTTTGAGAGCCTCAACTGAGATGTAAAAAACTTAGGATTCACTTTACAATACTTTATATGATTGCAGCATAGCTCCTGCTGTCCTAATTGCCTTTGTGATCAGTACTTCCAAAATACAACCCCTGGTATCACAGAGTGGGTACCAGCTGGACACCACAGTATACTGCCTGTGCAGCACCTGGCACAACTGGGGTGAGAGTTTAGTGGACTCCGTAGGTACTGAGATGTGTCTGGTCTGTAACATCATCCCTTCTCTTGCAAGAGAAATGTCTTGAAAACTGGAACAGGTTTCTCCTTTGTTATGCTGTTCTCATTCTTCACAGGAATGCAGCCCATCCTATGCAGTGAGTGAAACAACGGATCTCTGTAAAGGGAATTTTGGGATCATACAAAGAGACTGCATCTGATTCAAAAAGAAAGGGGAATGATTGGTTTCCATACTTCTGGCCACTTCACAGCCTGAGTATACTTCTAATGCAAGTTATCTTGATTTTGAATCTGAAGAACAGTTGCTTGAGATAATAGGTATTTTTAATTTCAATATTCTTTTCTTAAAGAATCAGTTTAGATCTACTGTCTCTCAGCATAATTTGAAAATATATGGTAACAGCAGATGCTGCAGATGAGGAGGCGCATTTTGGTTGGGCATTCAGCTGACAGCAAAGGAAGGGTCAGTAGAGGAGCATACTGCAGTTGCTACATCTTCATAGCCTGCCACTATTGTCTGTCTTCTTGTGCTGTTTTACTTCTCTTTCCTCTGACATTTCCTGACACTGGCTCCTGCTCCTTTCACTTTTTTCTTTTCCCCTCCCCTGTTTTCTCCTTTCCATCCAGTCACTTTTACTTCTTTTCCCCACCTGGTTCACACAGAAGGCATGAAGGTTCATGGAGCTGGATATGGCTGGCTTAAGAGAACTGTTTCCACCTCTCAGGTGTATGTACACCTCTTGCAGGAATGTAAATGTAGCATTTTGGAAACTAAGCTGATGCAAATTATAGGTAACTACTCAAAGGTTTAAATACTGGTGCAATTCAGAGGGTGGGTGTAGCCTGAGAAAGGACTATGTCTAATCCAAACACCTCCAGGTACCTGAATTAAAGTTCCGCTTTAAAAACAAGATGGCAATGTAGCACTTTGCTACAACTCAGTGCTTGTGATCTAATCTTTATCAGGGCAGACAAAAAAAAATATTTTTTACTGAGATGACCCATTTTCACTGAAATATAGAGGAAAAAACCTAGTGATTTTTTATTCTACACTGTGTATCTGCCACATAGAGAAAACTTAGCAAGTTTAAAAGGGAGACAAGACTAATAGTACAAACATTAAGCAAAGACTGGAGTTACCTTAAATGCAGAATCTCCAGCAGAGGCAGTCTCACTGCTGGGATCCTTCTATTGCTCATGTGTAACCCTTGAGCTAGGAGAACAAACTTTGCAAAACAAATTAGATTGTCCCATATACAATTAATGTAATTCAGAGCTGATTCACTGTAGATCAGAAAATGTCCTAAGTATAGTGCTTCTTGGTATGCAAACAGGCTAGCTCCTTTTTAATTACTGTCCTCTCCCGCACGTAACTGTGTGGGAGCAGACGTAGTTACAAAGGACCTTTAAAATCTTTGACTCTGCCAAGCTACAATGGTCTGAAAAACTGGCAGGCAGAGCTTGAGGGAACAACCACATGCTCTGCTGGGTTCTAGATCACAGCCTTTGGCCAACCGGTAGGTTCAGTTTCCAGACTCTCTTAACTGTCAAAGGCAGCTTCTTACAAAATGCATAAATATCTGCAGTTTTCTTCCCAAGGCAAACTGTGGCTTGTGCCACTTCTTTGATTGAGCATTACTCCTGGCTCATCTTGTTCTTCTGGTCCAAAGGATGAGAGGTTTTACTGCTGAGAGAGCTTGGGTGTGCCCTTCTCGCTAACAGTTCTGGTCGTCCAGAAGCGGAAGAGTTCATCTGATGATCCGTGCCATAAGCAGGATCTTGCCATAAGCTGCTGTTGCAGCCACTAAGGTGAAATCCAAGCTTTTTCTTTGCTTTTTTTTCTCCTTGCACCCGTAGCCCAAAGAGCTGGCTGTGTGAAAGCACAACACGTGCTTGTGCTGGGAGGAAGGAGGATTTCCTTGTTAGTTGTGGAGCCTGCCTGAAGCTCTCACCTGCTTCTTGTCCATCCACTCAACACCATGCCTACTCACTCCAGTGAAAATCTTTTATTTACTCTTGCTGCTTTCCTTGCAGGTATTTGCCAGGACATCTATGGGCCCTGTTCTGGCGTTTTGCTTCTAAGCAAAGCCTTGACTTTTAACTGACTCTAAAGCAAACTCACTTGCACGTGTGTCCCAGAACTACTGCTTGATTTTGATAAGATTCAAATTCCTGCCTTTTCCTGTCCTCATTAACTGCCAGTATTTTGCCTTTTAACATGGGACATGACATTCTTTCTTCCTCTGAAATGGTATGGGGCTTCACTGCATGGGTTCCTGAAACCGTAATTCCTGAAAAATTTTCTTGGCAAACTGACTTTTTTTTTTTTTTTTTTGCATTTAAATGCCAGCAACCAAACAGCTTGGTCTCTTCTCTAACACTTTATTTAATCTAGTTTACAGTAAACCAGACTAACTCTTTGTATTTACATAAACAGTAAATCTGCGGGAAGCTTAAGACTGAGGCTGGTTTTTCTTGAACTAGGCTATACAGTAATAATCAAAAAGTATGTTTTTCTTGTTGCTCACATAATAACCTTTTTTTCCAACAATTTGATTGTTTTTCACAACACAATTAAGAAAGCTGCATGAATCTCTTATGTAAACTTGAAGAGAAAAATATATATGGCTGGTTACTTGACCTGGGAAAAAAACAAACCTAAGAAAAAGTAATCAGACCACCCCCTCAGTGTTTGTGAGGTATCTCTATGTGTGCAGCAAATGAATATGAAAAAACACACCCATTGTCATAGTATCTTTCAATGTAAAATAAAAGGCAGCTAAATGAAATCCCAACATTGCAAGTAGCTGCAAACTTTTCTTCAGTGAAATGAAGAAAATGGTCTTAGAAATGATTAAATGGTCTTAGCTTCCATCACTGTGCCTAGAGCAGGAGCAGCAGCATGGGGAAGGCAGTAAACTGACATTAAAAATAGGTATGTCTATTTGTAACAAAAGCAAATTAAACTTTTTGTCTGGCTTGAGAAAACTTTCAGACTTGACAGGTGAAGGTTAAATCAATAAGCAATTAACCACATTCATCACTTTTTGGATATTAAGGCCGACACAGTAAGACAGTTGTTGGGGGTTTTGTTTTTAAATAGCTTTGTTTATTTTAGTCAATATTAGCACAGGCATTCAGGCTCTGGACGGACATCCACGGAATTTAGCTGTCCTTTTGCAATTGTAAAGCAATTTCAAGTGTGGAAATGTGGATTGTCTTGCACAAGGGACATTACTTAACTGTAAATAGTCTACACTGCCTTGTTCTACATATGCTAAAGTGGGACAAGACTAATTAGGCAAGTAAACTGATTTTTAAATTACGAAGTAATTTGATTATGGCTGTTACACAACTTCATTCCACATAAATCCGAACAATCCCCTACCAGGCTGAGGTGTGCACTTGGAAATATGTGATGGCCTTTTCGCAGTACAGACTGCAACATCTGACTGGGTTTAATTGTCTTTAATGAATGAAATGGCCCAGGAGCTGTGTTTCACACATGCATTTCTCACTAATTTAAATTGTGTTGTTATATTTGGTTTGCATAGATTCAATATTCATAGTTGAGATTAAAAATGGGCCCTGGTAGTACAATCATGCTAACACACTTCTGCTTGCATGCTTCAGTTAAAAAAGAAATTAGATGTACAACTAGACTGGCCCTTGTTTAATCAGTGGGATGTTGATTTCTGTGTGCTCTCAATTCGTCAGTGTTACATCCCCCTTAATTGCTTCTTGCTGTGCTACTACAGGATTGTTCTAAGGCCTAGCATATCAGTGCTTAATTTTCTTCAACCAGAAGCTGTGTTTTTTTTCTTTATCAGCTGCTAAAATTATTTGGTAAATAGCATTCTTGTGTAGAAAACACAAGAGTTTGAACTGTAAGCTAGTCCCTGCAACGCAGCCAGTGGCACAGATAAAACTACTGCCTCCTACATTATCTGCTTCCTAGGATATTAGGGTGCTACTACTTCTCTCTAAAGAACCTTCCTTTCTTAACTTGAATTCCAGGCAATGGTGTAATCTGACTTGGCTTCCTTTCCCACTTTTAAAAAAACCAACCAACCAAAATCCTCCCAAAACAACCCAATAACCTTATTTTGATAATACCTTTAAACTACCAGTTTACAAAATCAGAAGAAATCAGTTTTTCAGACACAGTCTATTTGGAAATGAAAGCAGTTTATGCTGTGTGGTATCTAACATGCATGATGTCTTAGACTGAATGATGAAATCAGTACATGCGTACTTTTGTCACAGAAAGTATCTTTTCTTTATTGTATTAGTTTTGGGGTTTTTCAGAGACAACAGAAAAACCTGTATTAAAAAACCACATTTGTTAACAGGCCAAGAAAGACCTTCAGCAAAAGAGTTATAAATCAGTAGTAGCAAGACATTCTTGGCTCTGATCTTGTTTCAGATCTTTCCCCAAGACCTTGTTTCTGTGACTATATATGACACTTGGTAGGTTATTTTATAAAAGGGCGTATCAGACATATCCTCATATTATACCAAAACAATAGCAATTAATTTTAAGTGCTTATGGAAGAATAACAGAATTGTATTGTCCCAGATGGTCTTCTTATACCCAATTCTTTTTGATGTTTGGTAGGTGCCATTGTAACTTGTGTTCTTTAGAAGGATTTTAATCTAAATAAACCAAACCAAACCAAAAAACCAAAAATTAACAACCCCCCAACCAAAACCACACCAAGAATACTGCCAAGACTGAAGAGATGTAGAACTAACTGCTGAACTCATTTGACAAAAATGGCTGAAATCACATCAGACACTCATATGGATTTCTTGTCAGCAGAACTGCTGGTTACAAAGCAAGAAAGTCTGCTGTGAGATAGGGTCCTTCACTGTTAGAAGCACTGCCATTTCTGTACAGCCATTAGATTTCTGAAGAAAGGAGTTGGGCTGAGTAATCTCTTTCCAGAAGCATTTTCTCGTGGAGGATTGCCAATTCAGACAAGCAGCTTCCAGCAGAGGAGAGGTACAGGGCTACCACGGACTACAGGGATCTGGGCATTCCCGCAGGTAAGTCTCTGTATGGCCATTATACACCTCCATCAGTGTTGTGCACACAGTCAGCTAACGGCAGCGGGGAGGAAGAAGAGAGAACAAAATAAACCACACTACAGGAATAAGTGAAAAACTGAGACAGCTGAACAGTTCTACTAAAATGAGCATTTACCTTCAGTCAACAACACGCAAGTATGAACTGTCTGTGTTCTCAGTCAAGAATGCTACCTCCACTTAACACAGGAACTAAACTTCATCGTTCAAAAACTCTTAAAAACGATTTCCTTCAGGTTTTTTTCCCTGAAGGAAAACATCTCAATTTCAAACACCAACATCTCAATTTCAGACTAAAACCTCTTGTGTTGCAAGAATAATGTGCCTGTAGTATGCCTAAATCATGAGGTATATCAACTTGTTTTATGTGATTTACAAAGACATAGATCACACAGTAATTCTGGTTAGAAGGGTGCTCAAGGTGTCTGCAGAGTGGCTGCTGCCTCAAACCAGGGCCAGCTATGAGGAAAGGGCTCAGGCTACTGAGAATTCTAAAGCTGTAGGGTCTTTGGAAAATAGCTATTCCAGCAATTACATTTTGCTTTTACAAAGTAATGTGAAATTTGTTTTTACATTCATGTTTTCAACTAAAAAACCCTGAATGTACCATGCCTCCTCCTTAGATGTACAGTAGTTAGTGGTCTGTTCCCCACTCTAAACTTTCTGCAAAAATAGAAGCATTACCTTATTGAGGACAGGCTTTGTGGAGAGAACATCATAAATTGCTGGTAGGGAGAGATTCTGAAAGAAAAGAATACACTGATATTAAGGGGCATTACCTGTTAATGTAAATGCTGAGAACTAATTTTTTTATACCTCACTTAAATAACAATATACCCGTAACACTTTGATATCAGGAAGAATGTGGGCTGCAAAAATTTGACCAGGCCAGATCTTAGTAGAGCATGGCACACTTAAGTGTGTTTGCTGCCCAAGAGTGTGTGTTTGAATTTCACTGGTAAAACTACCCTAAAAATACCATGTCTTTCTCAAAGTATCTCTGGGTGTACCCTCCTGCATATGCAGCTGCTGAAAATACTTTCTGGAAACCCACCTAGATGAAAAGAAAGCCCAATACAAAACAAAGAACAAACAAATAACCAAACCAAAAACAATCCCAAAAACCCAATCCCCCCTAAATCCACCACCAAAACGCAAACCAAAAACCAAAACAATACCCAAAAAAACCCCAAACAAATCAACAAACGAATAAACAAAAAACCCACAAACCTCCCCATGTAAAGAGCTAGCTTCTTATAACCCAGAAGCAGAGACAAATTATTACAAAATCATCAGCCACTTGTGTCATTACAGCTGTGATTGAAAATAACCTGAATGCTCCTGGCTGTGTCAGGTCAGTACTGCAACTTGGGAGTTTCAGACCAGCAGGATATGAGGTATTTGAAGGATGTTTACCTCTTGTGTTGTCTGGTTCAGGCATTTCATTGCAGGTCCTCTACGATTATCCAGCACCAGTGGAGGCTTCCAGCGATCGTAGTTGGTTTCTAACACGTACCACGTGCCCTTCTTGATATCAAGGCTGGAAAAGAGGTCTAAGTTTGTGTTTTGCTTCTCTAAGTATATATTAAGTACATGTATACAGTATATACTATATACAAATGCATTGTTTTTTTAGGCTTGCTGTGGTATTTTTCAATGATGGTAAGGAAGTGAGTTCTTGTACAACAGAAGTCACAAGAAACAGAGCACACAATTATTGGTGGAAGCTGTCCTCTCCTGGAAGACTGAGTCAGGTGTAAGGTCAAGCATACTCACTCCCAGATATCCAGAGCAGCTGTCCTGGATCGAGTTATCACACACCCTTCTCCAGAATTTTTTCCACCCAGAATAAAATAAGCTGGAGCCAGCAGTCTTGTTTTTGCCAGTCTGTCTTTTGCATCCTGGTAACTGTGGGTGAGATGATGTTGGACTATTAAATGCTATAAATGGTTCAAGTACTGAAGAGCAAGTTTCACAGACCCAGGAAAAGTTTGGGTAGTTAAGCCTTTCTTCCCTTTCCATGCACATATGAGGAGACAGGATCACAATAAAGGAACACATTTTAGCAAAGCTTCTTGTCTCATTTTGTACTTAAAAGTATGATTGTTTAGAGGTGCTCTTTACACTTTTTCTACACTTAAAACATGAGTAAAATGGTGACATACTGTGTCATATTCCACTGAATTAATTTATTGCATAACAGCTTTGTTTCTGCTTACTTCCTACAATGTGCTAGTACCTGTTGGATGTGCTAAATGCTGTTACACATTTAGATTACCAACGGGCTCATCAGGAAAAAAGAAATCTGAGAAAAAGTATTTGAGGGATCATGTGTGATGCTTTGCCTCCTGCTCCAGAGTACTAGCAAAACCAGAACCATTTAAAGTTAAGGCCACTAGGAAGGTATCTATATCACTGGATATTAAGCATACATCTACAATATTCATGCTAGTTGAATGCAAAGCAGATTAAAGGAGCAAAGTATTTAGAGGGAGAGGGAATACCTTGTAGCATTCTCTAATACTGTTCTTGTAAGAAAGCCCATCCACATACCATCTCTTCTACCAAGAAACCATTCAAAGATTCCTGCAAAACATCACAGTAATTCATTTTCAGACGGTTCACTCGTGCTATTCTAACTTTCACAGCTGGTTTTAAAATGAGCTATGTTTTATCTAACTCATCTGAAATCTTTTCACCGTTTGTATGCCTGTTTATTAACTGATTTCCCCAAGGTCTGGAAAACTTGTGCAGAAATAATTAAAGAAAGGAGCATTACTCACCCACATAACCACCATCAAGACTGAAACGCTCATTCATCGTCAGAGTGAACAAGTTCTGAAAAGCATTAAACAAGCCAACCTTCAGCCACTGCCAATCCATGAGTATCAGAGGCACAATAAACAAGAGGCAACACTGCAATTTAGATGTCAGTTGAGCTTCTTGTTTGTTAGACTCTTCCCCTTTGAGTAACAGACTGCAAGATCAAGCTCATGTAGAGGAGAACCTGATTTATCACGGCTTGAATAAGTAGAAATGAGTTTTTTGACCTGGCAGAAAACCAGCAAGATATGCTTTTATGTTAAGCAAGTCAAGCCTGTGGCCATTTTTTCCTCTTGGTCTGTGCTGCATCGCTGAATTAGCAGTTCTCCTTTCCCTGCTGTTTGTCACCTTCTTCTCAGACCTCTGAGTACTATTCTAGTTTGAAGGCAGATTTTTAAGTCCCAGTGCTAAGCACACCCTGATATGTTACTGCAATTCCCATGGGCATGCAGCTGCACACACTGCAGTCCACGCTACCTGGAACACATAATTCAAACTCAAATCTCAGTCTTCTCCAACTAATGTTTCAGACAAAAACTGAATTCAGCTACCCTGGATCATTTTCAGAATGTAATCTTCTCAATTTATTTGAGCAGAAGACAAAAATAAATTGATAGAATGCAGGGATTTATGCCAGAAATGCTCTACAAGAAGAGCAACCTACCTCCTACAAAGACTACCTACAATAGAAGATAGAGCATGTAGAAAAGGAGAAGTGGTAAGACAGACACCCTGATATAGTTCTGTACTGCTGGTTTTTAAGATGTATATAAACCCCATATTTCAGGTGCCTATTAAACAAAAACCCAACAAAAAATCTTAAAAGCAGGACTGCTTTTCCCAAGAAGACTGGAGGAAGAATAAGATAGCACAAGTGTGCTGTTTCACCTCTGGGACCACAGCATTAGCTATTAGCCAGAAAGAAACTCTAACCACTTCAGCATGTTGTATTCCCTCCTGCTCATATTCAAAACTCAATGCTGTTTCTAAAAGCTGTCAAAACAGAAACATTTCATTTAGGCAATCTTCTTTCACAAGGAAAGGTGCAGCATTGTTTTCTTTTATCTGTCTTGAAGTAGCTATGCTGTGCACCAGAACAATTACGAGATCATTTATTGGAAAACATCGCAAGGCAGAGCATGAAAGCAGAAAAATTGAAATATTAAAGGAAAGTTGGAAGCATTTGTAACAAATTGACAAGGCCCCATCCCCATACTTACTGGTTTCACTCCAGACACCATGCCTATGTATCCTGCAAAATTTGTGGACTTGAACACTGTTTTGTTGTTTCTCTGAAAGTCCAAGAGTACCACTAAAGGCTTCAGTTCCCGAGTTAATGTCCAAGAATTATTTTTAACATCCCACCTGCAGGAGACAGTACAGCATTTGAAACTTCCCTCTCTCAGCAGTTTTCAAAGCTTCCCTTCACAGCATGCAGACATCCTGTGTGTGATGCCTGTCCTCTGATCTTACTCACGTCAGCCAGTATCACTGCTCTGTAGTTACCTGAGCAGCACCAGCAAGGAAAAACTAAGAAGTCTAAACGCACAGGCAGGCACTGAAAGGAACTAAGTTTTGTTTGAACCAAGAGCATATATACTGCTCAGGATTAAACAGCACCACCATCACAGCTGGTTTGTTTTGTAACTTTGTTCTCTACCTGCTGGCAAAGGTACTGCCTGTGACACCAAACCTCGAATTCTTATTTTTCAAAGGCAGAAAAGAAACCATGTACTACTGGATTTGCTCTACATGAAGGGAAGTACCAATTCTAGTTTGTAAAATAAGCTAGACCAGTTTGTAGGCAAATGATAAAGAGCACTTAGCAGACCATTAAATTCTCTGGAAATAATCCAGACTCTCAGAGCAGCTTTGAAAGTTTCCTTAATTTTCAGGAAGCATGTTCACAGTATTTCTGACAAGTGAGAGAAGTCCAACACAAGCCAAACCAAGGGACAGGTGAAGTCACAGTAGATAACATATAAGTAGATAACATATAAGTAGATAACATATAAGTTTTTAATAGGTAAGTAGGAATTTTAATAAAGATGAGCATTTAAATTCCAATTGTGCATTTGAGCATCATCTGGATGAGTGATGTTACAAAATATACTGGGGTAATAAAAGTGAACACTGAACTACCTGATCAGGGGTATGAAAGGAAAACTAGTGAGTGCTGGGCAACAAACTATGGAGTTTGTATGGAAATGAAGAATGATGTGAAGTGCCAGTGGAGCACAGTACCGTAACTGGGGGGAGGAGTGGGGAGGAAATAATTGAAAACCCAAGCCCCATCCAATCCCCATTTCACTGCATATATTAAAATGGATGCTTCATCCCATCATGTAAAGAACAAGATACACTGTGCCTCAGAGATCAGGTTACATGGGCCATTCTTTGGTTTGAGACAGTTTGAACTGGAGCTGAGAAAACAAGTAAGTACCAAAACACAGCTGTTCTTGATGCACTTGGGGCAGTTTCACATAAGATCAGCAGAACATCCTGGTTTTGTCATTTTAGCCTTTTTCCACAACACACAATGGAGAATTACTTGTCACAGTCTTACGGACATGCAAAGAAGACTCAAAGAATGTATGTACCTATTTCAAGTTCAGCTCACTTTTCCTTTGAGTTTAAAAAAAAATTCACAAGTTTAAGTACTTACCCTAGGAAGAGTCCAAAATCCAAGTTTCTGGCGTGGTACAGTTTTCCTATACAAAAATAAATAATTAAATACAATTTTCCAAAGTAATAGACAAATTTCAGCTTAGAAACCCAAGAAATGAATAAGCAGTCAAATACCTGGGAAAGTGTGCAAGGAAAATAACATTCTCTACTTGCCCTTTTCATAACCACAATATAATGATGGGTTTTTATTGGTCAGAGAAGTGTTTTGCCATAACTGAAATCAAGTAATCTTGCAAACTGCTGTCCATCTCAGCCTCTAATCATCCCACATTATCTTAGTGCAATGGCAACACCTTGAGCTTCCTCTAAAAGTGAGATGTTTGTAAGCCCTCTGAGAATCCCTTAGAAACTTCCTAAGTTGGAACAGGTGCAGACAAGGGCTGCAGAACCAAGTAGGAGAATGAGAGAATCTCTTTTCTTAGAAGGGACTGGCCACTTTCTCTGCCAGCATACACATGCAATATCTAGAAACTAGATGGAAAATCCTGCATGGCACTGAGGAAGTTTCAGGGGTGTTGGTGTTTCTTTCCCCTAGAAAAACAAATACCACCTATTAAAAAGCCACAACCAACCAATCACAAAAAACTCACCATCCAACAAAACCAAACCCAAACTATCTTTGAAAAGTATTCTTGTCCTGTTTTTTTAAACCTAAGACACTTATGAACTCTTATTCCCTTTCTCAAGGATTACCTTTTATTATCAGTCCTTAGGCATTATTATTACCTTTTAGTCTCTTTAACAGACCTTATTGCCTGCAGTTGAGTAGGACTGTATTTGCATAACTGAGGTGGATCCTCTTCTACATGAAAGAAAACTGTTAACACTATTTTGGATTGCATTACCTGTTTTATCTTCTGCCACGATTGATGTACATACAGTAAAAATTTCATAGAAAATGTTAAAAATAACGATTTCCCCTAGAAAAAAAAGAAACAAAGTTCAATAGTTTGAAACTTGCCATGAACAGAAAAAAAAGGTTAGAAAAAAGCATAATGCAAAGTTCAGTATTCTGTAATATTTCTGTTAAAAATTTGATCTTTAAAATGACTGGTTCAGCAAAATCAAGAACTTCCTGAAAAGCAAATAGAGGGATCAGAATCCTTTGACCTTCTGCCTTACCATGCACAAAGGTTACAGTCATTGCTACTTCCTCCTCTGGAAACTCCAAAACAAGCTACAAAATTCACTTTAAAGAAGAAAGCTGCTATATGCACCTCAACTGCCACATAAGAGCTGCTGCTAGCAGCAGGAGTACTGCTCCTGGATGGGGGAAGCAGTGCAAACAGGCAGTGGTCCTCCCCTGTCTCAGTTCTGGAAGAACTCAGTGCCTACTCCTCACTCCTTTTTTGCAGGAGGTACAGAGGGAAGGCAGAAGGACATGGCAAGAACCACAAGGGAAAGAAAGCACAGCAGGAAACTGAACCTTGGCTTCTTTCTATGTCAGCAGCAGACACACAGCAGAGTGCAAAGAAAAAAGGATTCCCTCAAATTTTCGTGCACAGGAGCTAAGACTTGCTCCACTTCCCAAAACCTAGGAGTGAGAACTTACAGCTCTACAGAGAAGTCCCAGCCTGATAAAAGGCTTATGTGATTTATTCCATTCTCCTCTAAAACACCGTTTTTGTTTACTGTAAGATGTAATTTATTGCTTTAACTACTTAATGATTTGTTAAAATCACAGATGACTACGACTAACTGTATATTGGCAAACACACTAATTTTAAATGAGTCTGTATTCCTAGCTTTCCACTATGTTAATAAAGCCTTGGAAACTGTTACCCAAAGGAATCCCAGATGAATTTGCAATCCCTTGGAGCTCTTCATTGAAAGGATAAGGAAGTGTGGCAGTCAGATGAGCCTGTAAGGAAAAGTTTTGTATGATATATGTTTAAATTAACACTGTTTTGTTACTTACAACAAATGTCTCCTCAACAGGCACACTTTTCTCACAAGTATTGAGTGTTTAATTTCTCTGCAGCCTGTAGAACCCGAGGACATTTGCAGAGTACTTGGAAGGTAAGTATACACATAAGGGAAGTAAAACTCTTACTTATCAAAACCCTGATGTGAGCAATGGACATGAGCACAGCTTCTCTTAGCAGCAACAGACAGAAAAGTGAAGTAGGACTCGTATATATTAAAAGTTCAACTGCAATGGAGATCAATGGAGTGTTTATGGGCATCCCTGACTTTCACACATTGGCATGGCAACCTGTAAAAGCTGCATTTATGTCCACTCCACTCAGGCACACAGGGATATGCTGTAACTAAGATGGGGTAGAGATCTGACCTTTTGCTGCCTCTAACTCTACGCTGCTTTCCTGTTTCATGCCAAAGCTTACTTTAATCAGAATCAAATTAATTTTTAATGTGAGGCCTGGTCAAAGTTGTCCCTGTAATCAGACATTTATTACAGTTTTCAAAACCTGATTTTACTCTACTGTTTAAAAGAAGTGGAACATGGTAAAAAATTTCAGTCAAGTGTTTTGCTACAGTAACTAAGTTTGTTGCATATTTGTCTAGTGTTACTAATCCACACTTGAAAAGATCTTAGGAAAAATCAGAGGAGGAACAGACGTGCATTTTTTTGTTTGATGGTTTCAGTCATTCAGGGTAGAGAAGTAGGCAAAATTTTAGAGTGACTGTTTGAAATAAAATTTTTGTTCTGTTCTGGAAGTAGAATTAAGAACTTGTAAATTAATAACTTTGAAAGTTCTTAATTGCCAGATTTAGAAGCATTCTAATTCTGTAGTCAGAGCATAGAGTAATAAAATAATTAAGCTGAAAATACTTACTATTTTGTTATCCACTATGTCAACAACTTTGCCACTGGGGAAGAAGGTATTTGCTATATCTTTAATATTCTGGACCACAGTCTTCAGCTAAAAAGAGCAAGGGCTTTTGTTGAATAGATGATCCTAAGCATAAGAATTACTAGAATACTAACAGAACTCCTTGACAGACTTCTGAAAAAAACACTTTGTTGAGAAAAATAAATATTTTATTAAAGTTCTAAATGTCATGTTCTTGGTGAGAAAAATACTCCCAACTCCCCATTAGAATCACTCTTCAAGCTTTGTTCAAGTAACTTTCTTGATTAATTCCAATGTGTTCTTCTACCAGAAATAACAAATTACAGGAAAGCCATCTTTGTCTTCTGCTCCTTTGAACACATTTTAATACTCTGCACTCTTCCATCTTTCAGAATGTTAATTTCAAGCTCTTTGCTTAAGCACTGACGTTACTGAAGACAAAAACACTCAATAAATTTCTTATTAAAGCACATGCTTTCATTTTGCAACACGTAAATGTCGCAAATAAGAATTCCACTCCATGTGATCTAACTCCAAAGTACACAAGAGATAAAACTCTTCATAATTTAAGGTGAAACCTGAAGCTTCCAACGCCCACTGGCTTAAATGAGACTTTAAAAATAAATATTAGCATGTAAGTAGAATTTGTCTGGCTTTCAGAGTGGAAAGGCTGAAGTCATGGGATAAAGCAAAAAGCCCCAGCCTTGTTTGAGAAATTAAAAATTACTGAACTGAATTTTCAGCCATCTTCAGAACAGCTGTTTTAAATAGTTTGAAGTAGGCTCAAATATTAAAAAAATTACTTGTGCTATGTGAACACCAATGCTACAACCACAATTCCTGAAAGGGCAGGAAGCTCTTAATTTCCCCCTCGCCATTTTGTCATCTCATGCAGCATTTTGAGAGAAGTAGGGAGGTGCAGAGAAGAGATGCTGCCTCAGTTTCACTTCAGTTTACCATTACCAAGGCTGTTACTCTGGTGTATTGCTCCCTCTTCACTCTGCACCACTTCACAACTAAGGAGATTAGATAAATGGAATGGCACACACTCGTTTATGGCACACTGCTTTTTACACCTCTACATACCAAACACCAGTGTCTCCACACTTGATGCTGCACGCTTAAGGGTTAAGCAGAAAGAAAATTTACCCAAGCAATTATTTCGGACTGGAATCATATTAGAAAAGTCAACAGGAAATATTATCCCTTTCAGATACTTTTAGCACATGTATTCCTTTTAAAACTTTTCTCAAAATAAAAGGCTGTGTGCTAGTTCTATATCTGCTAAGCTTCAGAGCAAGCTCTGCATTTCTCACCTCTGTCTTTTTGTCACGCATCAATTCATCCCACCTTTTGCTGGGAGGTAAATCGAGATTGATGACATATGTGGCTATATTGCCTTTGAACCTGAGAGATAAACACCAGAGATCAAATTTAAAGAAGGCTCTGAAAAAACATTTGACAAAATAGTTGCTTCCCACCTGTAACTAGCATTTTGTAGACCTGTAACAGGAACAAGTTTCAAGAAAAAAACCCTGTTCACACTTGCAAATCACAACTTCTCTGTAATTTGCTAGACAAGTTGAATCAGATTACTTACGTTGGTCCTGAAGGAGGGTACATTTTACTCCTGCATTCTTCTCCATACTGCAAAGACAATGAAACATCACTATTTAGCTTCTTTGTTAAAACACTATTATTCTAGTAGACTTAGTTTTGCATTAAACCTTTAGGTCTAGTCAGTTAATTCGAAGTCTTGGGACTTTGGAAAGAGGAAAATAGAAGAGGAGGGACCAGCAGCAACTTCCTCATGCTGTCTGACATACCTTTAGACAACTTGTCTAATGTAGTCCAGGGCAAGCACAAGGGTATGATAAACTGTATATATTTTTACTCCATGTAATTTAATGAAGAGCACTTTCACAAGCATATTCTTTATATGCGTTCAGGAACCTTAGATCTCAGTATGGACCAGTCTGTTCTGTTTGTCCAATTCATGATCCCATTTCACAGTGTCATTCCTAATTTTGTTTAGTGTTAAGCTGCACTGTGCAGCTGGAGCAGGGAAAGCATAATGAACTTTGGGCAATCCCTCAGCTGGTGGAATGAGCTATATGGCACAACTTTGGATTTAGTGTGAAGAAGTGCTGCTGAAGTGGTGCTAAACATTATGTAGGGTGCAATTCAGGAATGTAACTAAAAAATATACCTTCATTCCTGGGAGCATGGCTAGTTACAAAAGAAAGTTTGAGAACTATTTTAGGTGTACTCAAAGTGAATGCAAGGTTGTTTTTGTATCAATTACATAAAGCATGCATATAAATATATAAACATATGCATATACATGCCACAATTGTAATTCTAAGTTTTAACCAGTGACATACAAGCAAATGCCTACTGGCCACCCACACTTGTGCTTCAGGGCAGTTGAGAGCAGGCCAGATTTGGTCCTGAAACTATGTGAGAAGTTCAGTAAGCTCCTTAGAGTATAATATATCTCACTAAGAAAAAGGGAAAGTACATGTGGTGTTCTGGGAGCCTGTAGAAAAGCTCCCAAAGCACAATTGTTTGGGAGACAGAACACAAACAAAATATGGAGTGATCCTTCCACCACTTCCCTTCCTCCCCACCCTTGGTTTCCAATATTTATAAGGCTGAATTAATTAGATTACTAGTGTGTCCATATAATGCGTTCTGGTTCCAGTGAAAACTGTGACATCTCCACACCACCTATGTAACTGGGACAAAGAAGTTAACTAATGTCCATGTTCTCTTTGGGCTAATCTCATCATCTTTTTTTAATGCATTGGTATAGAAAATACAATGTCTTACACAATGCCACAGACTTAAAACACTGGCCTAATTTGTCACAACTGGAAACAGCAATTCTTATTTGGGATTGATTTCTGTGTGTTATAATGCTCTCTCTTTCTACTGTTTCCAGTTGGTGGGAGAAAGCATGAGATAAATTTTGGTTTTCCAACACATGAGGTGAAGGTATAGCAGCTTTGTGTTTCCTAGATTTCACTGCAGTGCAGTTACAGCCTTTGCACAGCTGGAACAAAAAGGCCATTTAATTTTCAAAGTGAGGAAGTGTCAAAACAAGGAGGGTAGGAGGGGTATCAGATGACTAATTAGGCAACAAAAGTCAGAGGTTTTGTGCAAAGCCAGACAAACGCTTTACAGTATTGATGCAACTGTCTTGTGCAATTTTCCATCGTGCAGTTCTAAAATCCATCAGAAAAAAGTGACATTACATATACATCCTACTGCAATGGATGTGCAGATTTGGACCTTCAGGAAATACCTCCATCAAAATATGTTTCCTGACAGATAAAGCTTCTAACAAAAAAGTTATCCAAAGTGGATGAGAATTCAGTTGCTCTGTCAGTAGAGCCCATGCTCACAGAGGAAACAGTGGCACCTGTGCAGAAGTGATTTCAGAGGATTTTAAGCTAAAGGTGCTAAACCTTATGTCACTTCTGGCACCTTCCCCTGAGATTTTAATCCTGTGTCTGCAGCTATTTTTATCTTCCCAGTGCTTTGCAGCCTAAGCTACAACAAAACGTGAGGAAAGCAACAGTCAAAGGGAGAGAGAGAAAATGTTTCCTCCTTACACATGGTATTTTTAGATTTTGTTTATGTATAAAGCAAAGTCAAGAATCCAGTAATTCCTAAAACAACCTGTACATCTCTCAAAACTGATTGAGGTATCTGAAGAAATTGGAAATTAGTAACTGTTTCTTTAGGTTAACTACTACATCACAGAATCACAGAATATCCTGAGTTAAAAGGTACCCACAAGGATCAAGTCCAACTCCTGGCCCTGCACAGGACAAGCCCAAGAGTCCCACCCTGTGCCTGAGAACACATCCAAATGCATCTTGATCTCTGACAGGCAGCGCCCCACCACCCTCGGTGAAAAACCCTTCCCTAATATCCAACTTAAACCTCCCCTGAGACAGCTTCAGGCCGTTCCCTCAGGTCCTGTTGTTGATCAGCAACAAGGAGAGATCAGTGCCTGCTCTGTGCTTCCCCTTGTGAGGAGCCGCAGACTGCAGTGAGGTCTCCCCTCAGTCTCTTCTCCCATGAGAACAAACCCAGTGACTGCAACAGCTCCGTGTACAGCTTCCCCTGGCACATAGGCAGCAACTTAAAAAGATGTCAAGACAGAAATCTGTCAATCAGAAAACTAGAAGTGGAGTGTTTTGTTGTTTAGTCTTTTTTACACGAAGTTCTAACAAGGAACAAAAAAATTGTTATCTTTTGCAACCAGCTAAAGATTAACTGCAAAGCTTTCCGAGAAAGTTAAAAAAAAGGACACCTATAGAATTTTCTGGCAGCAGCAGAAAAACCATCAAGCACTTTTTATAACCAGAGTAAAATAAGCAGCTATGAAGTTACTATTGTGGTCAGTGGGGTTCTCCTCTCTGCAGAGGCTTGACACTGGAAGAAGAATAAATGCTGTCCAAGGAAAGCAGGAACATCCTTCCAGCATGACAGAATCATCTTCCATTTCCAATGTGACAAGCCAGTGGTGGTCCCCTAGAAAAACCTACTGGAAGCTGAACCCAAACAGCAGGTTATCACTATAAACATGCTTTTCAAACAGGCATTGGACCCCCTAAGAGCAATACAGCTATTCTTGAAGGGTGATTTAATGCTCCCTTTGTTTTGCTTTTTAAAATCTACTGTTACCAGTAGGTTGCATATCTTGATTGTCTTACATACTGCCAACTTTTAAATTGAGATGTATGTAATGACACAAAAACAGACGTGTGGCAGCACAGGATCAAAACACTAACGGGAAGATAACACAGTGGAGGAGAAGTAGAAGATGGTATAGGGAAAGATGGAAATAAAAAGTGGAAGTAGCACAGAAGATTTATATTTTGACTGATCGTATAAAAAAAAAGTGGAACAGAAATCAAGTAACTAGTGAGCTGTTGGGATGAACTGGGTGAACTGTAAAAAATATCACGTAGTAACAGTTATTATTGACTGCAGTACAGAAAATTAAGCATGGTTTAATGACTGCTGAGTAAATATTTTGACACCTAGCCTGATTTCATTAATATGAAATAGACTGAATGTAGCTTGTCCAGTCTAAGGAATACCAGCACTTCCTTTATTTCTTTGAGGTAGACCATCTCTGGCATCCCTCCTTAATATTTATGTATTCTATATTTTTCACCTTTCTATGTAAAAACAAATAGAAAATTACCTCTTTGAACTATTAAATATAATTCCATATTTTCAGTCAATCTGTTATATTCAGCATCTTTTGGTCTATGAACTCTATGATCTAACACATTTTCATCTCTGCTCCTCTTCCCTGATGGGATGATGCCATGGCAACACTATTGTGCTGCAGGAGTCCCCATGCTGTTCACCCTTCTGAACACAGAGGTTAAGAGTACTCTTGCAGTACTGAAGAAACAGTAAGAAGACAACTTAAATCACAGTTTGGACAAAAAAGTCAGTATGGTTGAGGGGGCTTCAATGAAAGCTAAAGGGGCTGACAGTCTGCACCTCTGAGATGTAATTCAAGGCATTTATCTTCTGTGTTCTTTGCTAACGAGATGAACCCAGCAGCTCTTAGGAAGAATTCTTCAGCAAATGATGCATCCCTGCATCTCAAACAAAAATAAAATATCCAAGCCTAATATCTGGCTGCACAGCAGCACAACCTGCAGCCTGGATACACAGTGGATATTGTGCAAGTGCAAAGATGTACCAAGTGAAATCATATGCAAATCAAGCTCTAATGCTGAGAGCTGGCCCTTTCTCCTACGACTCCACACTCCAGGATACTTTTGCCTAAAATTCTGAAGGTGTTTTAAGCTGGAGATAGCTGATAGTGTTAGGAAGCTGCTCTTGGCCGGTAGGATGGGACTGGAAGAAGACAAGAGAGGGGAGCGAGAAAAGCCAAATCCTGTGTATTAAAAGACAGTAAGGGAACACTGGCCATCCAGATGTCCACAGTAATTTCCTGCAGCTCTCCCCTTTCACAAAACCCATACTAATTTTCCCGAAATCAATACAATTGGCTAAAAAAAAAAAAAAAAAGAAAAAAGAAAAAAAGAAAAAAGAAGACTTGGAGCAAACAAAAGAATAAAACAGGTGGTATGTTCCTAAAATATTTAAAAATACATTGCAGAAATATTTTGAAATCCAGAGATATTTAAAACCTGTCTTCTTCATAGAGGACGAGTAAATTTAGGAACTTCAAGAGATGAAAGAATGCTTCCCTGCTTCAGGAATACACCAGTAAACAAGAGCATGTTTACATGCCCAGGAGATGGAATCCAGCCTGCTCCAAACGACTACCCTCGCCTTCCCAGCCTCCCAATTCCACCAAAAGGTAAATATTTCATTTGTTCAGTTAAAAACTCCCAAGCGGCCGAAAGAGCAAGAAAGGACACACCAAGTCCACCTGCTCTACGCTGCTCCC
>VZSE01012287.1:608647-705390 GCA_013398275.1 Promerops cafer
TTTCTAGACAATGTAATGGCTGGTATATGGTTAACTAGTTGCTTAATGCTGAATAGACAAAAAAAGAAGAAAAAACACACCAAGTGGATGGCTTTAGAGATAGGTAAGTACAGTACTAATAAAAAAATGGCAAATGTAAAGCCAATTAGCTACAAATTAAAGAATTTAGACTGGTTGGGACCAGACAGACCAAGGAACACCGTAACTGTGCATGCTCTGAAGACAAAGTTGAAAAGGTCAGATGTGGAGAAGACCTTGGAAGCCTTCATCAAAGACCCCCCACAACCCCTGAACTGGGGAGATGCAAGTGCAGTGCAAAAGAACGATCTAATAACCATGAGATCATACTATGTAAATTAGTTCTGGCACGTATATGGTGTTGTAGTGACATAGTGATACTAAGCAATACTTACCGTATAAATACACCACAGCACTTGGCAAAGGTGGGTGAGTTAGGTGAAGAAATCCTCCTCACCACCAGCACCACAATAAACAAAAACTTGCTCTATAGACATCAGTCTATGGGGATTTATTTCCAGCCTGTCCTTCAAGCATCAGTGGTAATGAAAGATGCCAGGCAGGCACATTCTTGAGGATTTTTCTCCATCTTGCGGCTTAGGAGTGCAGGAAGCGGGCAACTGGGGAGGCAGACTAATGAGAAACACAGGGCATGAGATACATCTGTCTATAAATGCCCTGCCTTCTAATTATTATTTNCATCAGTGGTAAGTAATGAAAGATGCCAGGCACATTCTTGAGGAAGGATTTTTCTCCATCTTGCGGCTTAGGAGTGCAGGAAGCGGGCAACTGGGGAGGCAGACTAATGAGAAACACAGGGCATGAGATACATCTGTCTATAAATGCCCTGCCTTCTAATTATTATTTAAATTGTATCTATTTCATAGAATTGGAGAATGGTTTGAGTTGGAAGGCACCTTAAAGATTATCTAGTTCTAAGCCCCCTGCTATGGGCAGGGCCACCTTCTGCTAAACCATGCTGTTGTAACATCAAGTACAAGCCAGCAGCCAAACCAGGTGCTACTGTCATTTCAGTGTGAGCAAATGAATGCTTCATGAGTGTGTACATCAGCAACAGTTGCTGGAAGCACCATGAAAAAGTACTCAAAACCTTCCAGGATGCCTGTGTTTTAGCTTGTCTCATGTGCTCTGTGCAGTGTCTAAGACATGTCACATGCTTTTAGGCACACAGAAAAGAAGTGATGCAGTCACTTCGTGACTTAACTGCATGTGCAATTAACTCTCTTACAACACCAAGTGGGGGTGACAAGAAAAAGAAGGGAAGTCCTTGGCAGACAGTTGACTGGAAATCTGCATGGAACTGCAAAAGTTAAGAAACAGGAAAGGATAAAAAATATACTGTAGTGTGGGAAAGCCTTGCGAGGAGAGCATGCAACAGTGTAGTAAGGAGCCAGCTCAGAGCAGGAGCTGGGAATTGCACGGAGCTTTAGAGACCAAGGCAGACAAACATTAAACACTGGTGAAAAAAGATACAGAACTGATATGTGGATTTAGAAACTGATGAAAATTACAGTGTAACAGGATAAACCTTGAGATTTTCATGGGAGTGTTCTTTTAAAACAGGAGATCAGGAAGTTTCTATAGGGTTTGGAAAATATTTTCAGTTGAAAACAAATACATGTACGACAATAATCCTGTGTTTACTTCCAGATATCTGAATATGCTATTATGGGCTATGGTAAGAGTCTGATTAAGTTGGTCCTGTTATTTTCTGAAGATCTTTTGGTCATCTTTTATATCTGGGGCAGACAGCTGTTAGGGACTTCATTGTTTTTGTCTAGATGCTTTAACATCTTTAGTACATTTTTAACAGGAGAAAATAAACAATGACTTTGGAAAATTAAAAACTCTTTCCAAATGCTTTGAAGACAAAATGATGCCATTGTCACATTAGACAGTGTACTTTTTGGAGGCCTCTTTGTGATTCTGGTTTAGTTCTTTCACTGGCAAAGAAATTCTCAGTTTAAGAAACAGTTATCTTCCAGCACCAGTCACCTTCTGTGGCTATGGCTATTCTGCTGTGTTCCTATCATAATGCCTTGCCTTCAGGGTCCACACCAGCATCTTAGGCCCCCCATTTGGTCTGTTTCTTCTGTCAGTTTTCAAAAATCTAAGAAGGAAAATGCTTCTTAAGATGTACAGCTAGCTTGCTCGCTGTACTGACAGCTGGTCTCACTGATATTTAGCACTTATGTCCACCCTTCTGCTCTCTCATACTCATCTATCTGGAACTGTATTACCACTCTCCAGATCTGCTCCTTCCCCCCTAAGTAGAGGCTGCCCACATTACTTCCCCCTTTTTTCTCTGTTTCAATTAAATTAAATCTCCTTGAGCTAACACTACTGTCAGGATGTAGTATCTTCAAGATGACTCCATTGGGAAAACATCCAAAAAGACTCCTTATAGCAACAGTTAAATACACACATTGATCTTCACTGTTTTGTTATACCTTTGATTTCATTTTCTTGGGACTAGATTTCCAGTGAATTCCCCAGATCCCTGTTTCTGTGTTACCTCAGAACACATTTTCTCAAGACTCCAGTGTATCTTTAGTCCCAACACAGAGGGCAACCCCATTGCTATNCTGTCCTTCAAGCATCAGTGGTAATGAAAGATGCCAGGCAGGCACATTCTTGAGGATTTTTCTCCATCTTGCGGCTTAGGAGTGCAGGAAGCGGGCAACTGGGGAGGCAGACTAATGAGAAACACAGGGCATGAGATACATCTGTCTATAAATGCCCTGCCTTCTAATTATTATTTAAATTGTATCTATTTCATAGAATTGGAGAATGGTTTGAGTTGGAAGGCACCTTAAAGATTATCTAGTTCTAAGCCCCCTGCTATGGGCAGGGCCACCTTCTGCTAAACCATGCTGTTGTAACATCAAGTACAAGCCAGCAGCCAAACCAGGTGCTACTGTCATTTCAGTGTGAGCAAATGAATGCTTCATGAGTGTGTACATCAGCAACAGTTGCTGGAAGCACCATGAAAAAGTACTCAAAACCTTCCAGGATGCCTGTGTTTTAGCTTGTCTCATGTGCTCTGTGCAGTGTCTAAGACATGTCACATGCTTTTAGGCACACAGAAAAGAAGTGATGCAGTCACTTCGTGACTTAACTGCATGTGCAATTAACTCTCTTACAACACCAAGTGGGGGTGACAAGAAAAAGAAGGGAAGTCCTTGGCAGACAGTTGACTGGAAATCTGCATGGAACTGCAAAAGTTAAGAAACAGGAAAGGATAAAAAATATACTGTAGTGTGGGAAAGCCTTGCGAGGAGAGCATGCAACAGTGTAGTAAGGAGCCAGCTCAGAGCAGGAGCTGGGAATTGCACGGAGCTTTAGAGACCAAGGCAGACAAACATTAAACACTGGTGAAAAAAGATACAGAACTGATATGTGGATTTAGAAACTGATGAAAATTACAGTGTAACAGGATAAACCTTGAGATTTTCATGGGAGTGTTCTTTTAAAACAGGAGATCAGGAAGTTTCTATAGGGTTTGGAAAATATTTTCAGTTGAAAACAAATACATGTACGACAATAATCCTGTGTTTACTTCCAGATATCTGAATATGCTATTATGGGCTATGGTAAGAGTCTGATTAAGTTGGTCCTGTTATTTTCTGAAGATCTTTTGGTCATCTTTTATATCTGGGGCAGACAGCTGTTAGGGACTTCATTGTTTTTGTCTAGATGCTTTAACATCTTTAGTACATTTTTAACAGGAGAAAATAAACAATGACTTTGGAAAATTAAAAACTCTTTCCAAATGCTTTGAAGACAAAATGATGCCATTGTCACATTAGACAGTGTACTTTTTGGAGGCCTCTTTGTGATTCTGGTTTAGTTCTTTCACTGGCAAAGAAATTCTCAGTTTAAGAAACAGTTATCTTCCAGCACCAGTCACCTTCTGTGGCTATGGCTATTCTGCTGTGTTCCTATCATAATGCCTTGCCTTCAGGGTCCACACCAGCATCTTAGGCCCCCCATTTGGTCTGTTTCTTCTGTCAGTTTTCAAAAATCTAAGAAGGAAAATGCTTCTTAAGATGTACAGCTAGCTTGCTCGCTGTACTGACAGCTGGTCTCACTGATATTTAGCACTTATGTCCACCCTTCTGCTCTCTCATACTCATCTATCTGGAACTGTATTACCACTCTCCAGATCTGCTCCTTCCCCCCTAAGTAGAGGCTGCCCACATTACTTCCCCCTTTTTTCTCTGTTTCAATTAAATTAAATCTCCTTGAGCTAACACTACTGTCAGGATGTAGTATCTTCAAGATGACTCCATTGGGAAAACATCCAAAAAGACTCCTTATAGCAACAGTTAAATACACACATTGATCTTCACTGTTTTGTTATACCTTTGATTTCATTTTCTTGGGACTAGATTTCCAGTGAATTCCCCAGATCCCTGTTTCTGTGTTACCTCAGAACACATTTTCTCAAGACTCCAGTGTATCTTTAGTCCCAACACAGAGGGCAACCCCATTGCTACTAAAATACCCTTATTCTCTGCAAGGCTGCCAGTCCCTTGCCAGTTCTAGTACTTCCTCTCCTGCCTGGGACAGTCTCATTTCATTTGCTCTGCCATTGCTTTTTACTTCACTGACTCACTCTCTGTGACAAACACGCCTCTCAGTTCCATTCTTCCCTTATTATCACTTTATAGCTACTTGCAACACACTGTATTCTCCTATTTACACTAATATGAAATGGAAAATTCCCTTTCAGAGGTAGTTCTTGGGCTCTTATTCTGCTGCTGAGCAGTCCTTTCAGCACCCTTCCCCACCAGAACATATATTGCTGCTTCCAGGTGTATCTATGAATAATCATTTTTGTGGGTTCTACGAGGCAAGTTTTTATTCAAACAATATATTCTTGAAAGAAAAACAAATGCTGCAATATCAATCTACTTCCACCATCAGCATTCACTTCAGATGTATTTAAGATTCAAAGTGACTGTGGATCAATGACACCTGCAATGAACTTCCAATAAATACTCTGGCCTGCAGCCTGCTTCTTGCCACGCTGTCTTCTTCTTGGTGTTTCTGAGAGTAGTTTTGGCAGCAGGCCACAGCAGGACTGTGATATTCCAATGGTTCGTCCTACATCAGTCACTTACATTTCGGGGGAGGGACATGTAGTGTGGTACCTACAACAACTAGGTAATGAGCCCTAGTCCCCAGTCCTAGACCAAACTAAGGAGCTCTGGGGAAAAATTAATAACTTTTTTACTCCCTCTCTTCAACAGCACACCTCACAGCTATGCTGCATTTTTATCCAAGAATTCCTGACTCTGGTCAGGAGCATTTGCCAACAATCATCTATTTATTTGTAGATTTTGTCCTGAAGGCAACTGAAAGCCAAGGAGCTTTCTCACTGGACTAAACCAGTGTACAGTCTCTCTCCCAGGGCTTAAGTTACATGGCAAATAGCTTACCATTGTTAATTGATATACCTTTAATTTTTGTTGGAGCCATTCCCTTAATACAAGCCAAGTATTCACAAGTGATACAGTTAACAAGATTTTATAACTGGGTTATTAATATTTGAGAAAATTTTAATACAATTCTGAAGATACTTAAAAAATGCCTTAAATAAAAAACAATTATAAAATATTTTACACCTTTTCAATGTGATGCTGCCATCAAAGTTGCAGAAGAAAATGGACCAGCTGGATGTCACTTGCAGTATCTATCTGCTTTCACTTTAGCTCTCCTGTATGGGAAGAGTGAATGAAACAAGACTGAGATTAAGACCAAATACAATTACACCTGGGTGTTTTATCTGCCTCAAAGTGTTAAGAACGCATTGAAAGCAACTTTGCTTCAAAGTACATATAAAGGCCTAACAACACTTTGGATTAGTTAAGTAACTTTGTTTTCCTAAGGAGGAAGAACTGCAGTATCTAAAGCTAACCTTGACTTTCCCTTCAAATCATCATAATTGTGTTTTGTCTCCTCTGAGGAATGGAATTCAGATTCAGTGTGATCTGAAGCTGACCACCTGTGAGAGCCCAGGAGTGTTCTCACATCACTGCAATTATCAGAAATAATTTTCTGCATTCCACTCACTGAAATAATGCAAATGTTTATACTATATAGTGACATAAAAGGCTTTAAAAATTCAAGACAGTTTCTTTAGACTCCTCTCAGGGGAAAAAAAATTCCCACTAGATAGCATGAAGACTGTCCTTAAAAAGCACTATTTCTCTTTAAAATGCAACTTCTGCCTCTCCAAAATGTTCTGGAACCATAGGTATTGAAAAACATTAAAAATTAGCTCGATTTTCATGATTAAAAAGATTAATCCTTCAACAACTCTGTTCTAAACAAATTGAATAACCTAGTTAAAGATTTCCAAAAGAACTGACTTACAGGTAAATTCAAACCTGCAAACTTCAGCTAAAGAAGTGAAAATCCAGATTAAAAAAAAAGGTGGCAACCCCCAGGACTCAGGCACAACACTCAGCAGTGGAAAACTGCTCAGGAACCTATCTCCCTGAAATCCAGCCCTCTTCTGTACCCCAGATTCTCCTGTAATACCATCTCCCATTGGCTTTTTAATCAATACATTATTTCTAGCACTTTGAAGTACCTGTCAAGTAGCATTTCATGAAATGTGCCTTCTTTCCTGGCTTTTCTAAGGGCTTTTGTATCTTCTTTGCTTATTTTAAGCTTTTTGTCTTGAAAACTTTGGAATTTCTTCCTGTAAGGGAGAAGAAAAGTAGTAAAGAACCGAAACTTTTTAAAAATTTTGTTTTCTAACACAACAGCAGCTGTGGTAAGAATCTTAGCTCCTATTAAAGAAGCAGATAACTGACCTAATAAAATCCAGCAAACCATCCCAGTACTATGGTTGCACTAAGGCTTCTGTAGGTGAAAACTGTTCAGGTTTTACTTTTTTGGCAGTCTAAGTAGGACTAAGCCTCTGTGGGACTAGCATGAAGTAGTTACAAATTCTGAAGAGCCCTTTCTTCAACTGCTAGCGTAGTCAGGGAGCAAAAGTGTACTGGATNCCGCTGCGGCTGCTGCAGCGCGGGGCAGGGGCGGCGCGGCGGGCAGCCCGCTCCTCACCTCTTCTCTTTCGACCCTTTGAGGACGAGCTTGGTGGATTTGACGCAGGAATACTCCGCCATGTCGGGATCCGGAGGGGCGGACGGGCGGACGGACGGACNTGTAGGTGCAAGGTGCTGACTGTAGGGAAGCTGCAGGGGTTTTCTCTGTGAGAAAAGGTCAGGGGCTGCCCTGCGCTGGACAGAGCTGGCTCTCAAGACATCCACTACAGGATACAGCCAAATCCACCAGCAAAGCTGGTGGCACCCCTATGAAAACATATTTAAGATAAGGCAAAATGCTGCACAGGCAGAGAAGGAAAAAAAAAAACCCTAAAAGTGCATAATGGCAGTGTGAACATCAAGAACAGAGGAGAAGAGAAAGGAGACGCTTTAGGCACTGGAGCAAATATTACCTTCCAGCCCATGAATAAGACCATACCAGAGCAGGGGAAAAGTGGGAAAGGAAGAGAGTGGCTGAAAGAAACCACTGTGTATTGACCTATAGCCCATCCAGCTTGGAGGAGTGGGTAGAAGAGTCTGGAATGAAGCTGAGCTTGGGAGATGGGAAAAGGAAAGGTGTTTTTAATTTTTGTCTATCAGTATCTACACCCATTTTAAAGGAAATAAATTTAACTAATTTTTCACAGTTAACCCTGGGACAGTATCTGGTACAGCATCTCTCCTTTATCTCAACCAATGAGCTTTCTCATCCTGTTTTCTTCCCTTGTCCTGCTAATGAAAAGCGAGTGAAAGGCTGGATGGGAGTTGGACCCTTCCACCAAAGACAGCCCCAGTTAGAAGCAAAAAAAGGTACTTGAGCCTGTTACCAGCTCTAAAGTACGTACACATAATTGATTTCACACTGTTTAACATTTCCTTTGTCTTCTTGTGGAACTTCATCTTTCTTCTTAGCTTCTCTTTCAGCACAAGTACGAATCTAGTAATTGAAAGAACAAAGAAAAACCAACCAAAACACAATAGAAAACACTTGTATTTAAAAAACCGTAAGTTACAGGTTAAAGATGACTATGTATCCTTCATAATAGAATGAGATTCATGGTGATTTTTCAAGTTCAGTTTTCAAACTGGTTAACCAGAGACAACTGCAAAAGTAAGAGCTGCCTGAAATATGGGAAACATTAAGTGCAATCCTTGATACTATGGTAAGGCATAACTGCCTTCATCTCAAAGGAGCACTATTACAGTTCTTAATTTTGGCAGTAGCAATTCAGAGACTGAATTGTCACTGAATTAAAAATACTATTGTTCTGAGTAGTTAAGACACCTATCTCTACTCGGAGAGACATATATTTCCCACGTTCAGATAAAGTCAAGGTAGTCTTTTTAGATTCTCTTTAAAGATCTCTCCTTCTGGATCATTCTGGTAAATCCTTCTCTGTCCCTGATTTGGTTATAAATCCTCTCTTCTGTCCCAAGCTGTTTAGAAATACCTGGAAGATAACACAGACTCTTTTGTCCTCCTGAGTGGTAAAGTATCTTCTTATCTCTACAGGAAGTACTGAGAACTTATGCAGCCCTGGAACTCATTAACCTTCTTGTGGCCAGATCACTTGACAGCTTATAGGAAGCAATTACAACTGTATTAACAGAAAATCATAGCACACAGACACCTGCATGTTTGAGTATTCCTGCCAATGCTGTATTAATTGTAGAAGTTATAGGTTACCTTTATCATTTCTTCTTCCCCAGCAGTTTTGCTTTTGGCTTCTATGTCCCCCTCCTCATTACATCTAATAAAACGGCTGTTTGCTGCTAGTAATGCCATTTTCCTCTGCAGAAACAATACCACACATTGTAAGTATAATGAGGTTGTATATAATCCTTGATTTGGAACATTTATCCTCTACAATATACCAGAAGTCTCTGTAAAGGGGTTTAATTCTTTTATGTATGGATAGTTCAATAGCTAGCCAGCAGACTTGCTGGCTCCTTCATTTTTAAGATGCTTATAGCTGCCAAAATGCAGCTATTGAAGTATTTTAAAAACTTTCAACTACAGTAAATGCATTGCAGTTGGAAAATTGTAAGTTACAATATGAAAGAGATTGCAAAAGGCTTTTACTTCATAGATAAAAACCATCTACATAGATTAACTCTAAATACAGTCAAACACTAGCAACATCAAATAAACTATTCCAAACAGCTTACATCTTGGAAGACAGGTTCCCACTGCTCTCTTGATCCTATTGCATCAGAACGTCCAACAACAAGTCCGTCTGAATTTATACCAAGATATTTGCCATAACCAGACTTGAGAGCAATCCTCAAAGAGAAAATGTAGGAAAACAATAAGGAGTGTTTTTAATTCACGCAATTCACAATATCTAACACATCACAGACACTTTTAGTAGTAGACAATGTATTTCCAAAGAGTATTAAAATGCCCTCTCACAAAACTCAAAAATAACAAGTATCAAAACTTGAAACATTACAGTAATTACCTTGTATCAGACAGCTTTACTGCTGTAAACTGCTCAGGAGGACTAGGTCCTTCATCACCTGAGGAATGAATTTTCCATTAGTTAAGTATGAAGTATAAACATAAAATATATTAGCCTATTAATACTGCAGTATCAAAAAAAATTAAACACTGACCATTTCTAAATACTATGGAAAGTATTTATTTCATTAAAAATTCCTTTTTGAGTATTCACTTTTAAAAAAGCAATGCAGGCGCTCATTTATGTTCATATATTTACAGTGCTTAAAACAAGACACAAAATAAAGATGATCATAATTTAAAGAAATTTATAACTGAGAACGTTTTGTAAGTCTCCTGGTGGTTTTGAAAATCTTAATATCCTTGTAATGTTACTTCTTTCATAACAAAATGCATTATAGCTCAGCTATGGTAACTCAACTCAGTATCCTAAAGGGTACTAGCTTCTCCATCCCTCAAAACCAAAACAAGAGAATATGGCCATTGTTGCTCTGATCTCACTCTGGAGATGAAACACACAGACTGTCAGGGCTCTGAAACAGTCCATGTCAGAGTCATGGCCCTCAAATTCAAAGAACACACTAATTATCCCAGCACATTAGTAGTAGTTCTCTTGTGCAGTGACAAAACAAGTATATTAAGACAAGGATGCAGCAATAAGCATTAAAACTCATCTACCTTGAACTTCACTCTTCAAGTGACACCATAAACATTTTATAGGTTTTAATAAAAATTATACTGCTTTTTATCCAGCAAGTGGTTATGGCCTTTAACAGGTAATCATATTCAGTCCAGTTCAATTTATTGCATACATAAGCCAACATGAAACTAGATGAGAGAAACTGATTGGCAGTCATTAGGTTTAAGCCATCTGCATGCTTCAGCTAGAATTATTGCATTTTTTGTAGTAAACTGGTTTTAGCTGTAACACTGCTTGCCCTGAAGTGTTGCAAGTTCTATGCTTTTAGGCACTTCATTATTAAAACTCAATTATTTTCAAATTTCCTGGAACAAACCTTTATGTGGTGCTCCAAGTGTAAACAAGCCATTGTCAAGGGCATGGATGTAAGCTCCTTTATCCATTTCTATAGCTATAGTTCCTGTAATTTCACCAAAATTACTGACAGCCCACCAGTTTCCTGTAATACAAAACCATGACAGTTTATTAACAGAGTAGCCACAACTTCTGATTACAGCAGCTCAAGAGATTATATTTCCGTGTCTTCTCTGAAATTTTAAATTCAAAAGACAGCTATCTCACAATCTTTGTGCATTATTTTATAGTCCAGAGCCAATTTAATGGTGTTGCTGCTGCTGCTTCAGGAAGTTTGCTCTTTGATCTGCTGTCATCCCTAGTTACAAGCTCCTGTGCTTTATCCCCCCTTTGTGTTAGTCCACAGACCAAGCTGATTCATTCAGCTGATGCAGCAAAGATACACCTCACAAGAAAAATATTTTTTCCCTCTGGATCTTTTTCCTGCAGTTTTGAGGTCATATCCATTTATTAGTTTCTCCAGCACAAGAGAAACAGAGATACTATTTCATCTTGCTGTTAAATATATGAGTTGTAATCCTTAGACCTCAGTTGTTCAAACCCATCTGGGTTTGAACATTTGACTCTTGTCTTACAGAATTCTATCAAAGTTAAAGGTAGCCCTTCCCATGTGCATAACTCAGAATTATGACTTTTACAATTTTTGAACAGTAAAATTTTCTCCTTGTATACTGTCTTACAATTATTTCCAACCTCATTAAAAGAGTAAATCTGTTTTTTTATTACTTATAAAAATCTGAATCCATCCCATTGGTGTCACAAGTCCCGTTCGGAATCTAGGAAGATCCCAAGATACAAATAACATTTTGTGAAAAACAGTTACATATTTCTACAGGGGTTACACTTGCTTTACAAAGTCGTACAACGACTTCTTTAGCTTCTGCCACATCCCTCACAGTTTCCACACTGTCAGGTAACTCCTGGAAAGCAGCTCACCAACAATATCGAGCTGCTCTGCCGCATCTTCTTCCCTTTTCCTTTTCTTTTCCTTGTGCTTTTTTTTGCTGCAAGGGGAGATGCAAAGAAGTGAGAACGAGCCGTGGACCCGGCCCTTGTCCCGCACGGCCTCACGCCCGGGCCCTGCGGGAGCGGGTCACTGACCCCGGCCGGGAGCCAGCGGCGCCCAGCCCGGCCCCTGCCCTGCCGGCGAGCCCGGGTGTCCCCGGCCGGAGGGAAGGGCCGGCCCGGCCTCATCCCTGCCCAGCCTCCTACACCGGCCCCGCCGGGGGTGCCGGCCGCTGCGGCTGCTGCAGCGCGGGGCAGGGGCGGCGCGGCGGGCAGCCCGCTCCTCACCTCTTCTCTTTCGACCCTTTGAGGACGAGCTTGGTGGATTTGACGCAGGAATACTCCGCCATGTCGGGATCCGGAGGGGCGGACGGGCGGACGGACGGACGGAGCCGGCTCCGCCCCCAGCCGGGCGGAAGCCCTGAAGCCGCGGCCCTTCCTCCGCCCGGCTGTGGGCGGGGACCGGCGGCACCGTGCTTCAGTCATCCCACGTGCAGGGCGCTGGACACGAAATTTGAGCGGGAAAATAGAACAAGAAGAGTTTAAAATTGCATTTAAACAATCCGTCCGTGGTTACCTTTCCTGTCTAAATCTGGCGTGGCTCCATGGGTGCAGTGCCTGCGCTTTGCCGGACTGCAGGCGAAGAGCGCTAAGGAGAGAAGAACACACAGCTTCTACAGCCCCTGCGAGTGTGTGTGTTGTAAAAGACATGTCGTGGACTTCAGCAGAGCCCTCGGACGTGAGGGCAGCAAGGCCAAGGACAGTAGGCCTTGCTTCTGGCAGGGTTACACGGGAGCTGGACACCTGAATGTGCTGGTGAAGGAGTAAAAGTTTCCAAGGACGCCTATGAAGACCAGCTGGGAAAATGCAGCTCCCAGGTCAGCCAAGTGTACCATGCTAGGGGTGAAATGAGGTATGACAATTTTTTTTCCCATCCTGTTAGCCACATGGTATTCCACAGAATAAAATCTACCTCAGACTTCCCCCTTGGCACATAATAACCTTTTTCTCATATTAACCTAGAACCTTCTAGATAGGTACCAATACTCTTTGGGGAACTCCTTGGGGAACAGCCTTACTAACACACGTGTGATTAGAATCCCAATTACAGTAGTAATTTGTGTTTAGTCTTCAAAAGTGTTGCTCCTACTTCACACTCATGAGAGGGGGGCTTCGTGCCCAAAAAGTTGCCTGTTGGTTATGTGACCTGATTAAACAAAAAACACTATCCCTATCAAGGCTTGTTGTACATGTCTTACATACAGGTACAGAGATGCTTGCATTAGATTGCTTCTTTTTGGTTTCTTAGTTAATTTTCTATCTATGCTTGCAAGTTTTCAGCACGTTAGAGGTATCTTCTACAAGTAAGAATTGAGAGTCTCATACATGTTTATGTCAAGGCTTTTAAAGTCACTGAAAGCATGACCAGTTGATAAAGCTTGGTGTGTACAGTGTCCCAGTGAAAATGACCCTGGAGTTGGTGTATGACTGCAGGTGTCTTCCACAGATACTTTGGTTGGATCCAGAACCCAGCCTCTTCTCACCAAAATGCTTTGAATTTCTCTCTGCGTGCCTAAGATGACACTACCTCGTATTGTTATTTGTGAAGCTGGAGTAGTTATACTTGCCGTGTAAAATGAACACAACAGTAATGAACTTTAAGGAGGTTTTGGCAAGTCTTGCATTTTGCAGCTTCGGGGGTGTTAAATTTGTCAGCAAAAGCAATACCTGAATCAAGCTGCTAGTCCATATAAATTCAGAATACTTCTTGTGTGTGGTTGTGTGTTGCATATGCTACTTTTGTGCTAGTAAGTGGGGAAGTACCTACCCTCTGCAGGATTCTCTTTTATATTTCAATTTGTCCAGGAGCTACTTATCCATGTAGGTGTCCTGAGTTTTTTGCCCAACTTCCTCTCTGTTGGGATGCATTCCTCCTAAGCTTAGAAGAGGTGATCCTTGACTATTAACTATCTTTCTTGGGTGCCTCTTCACTCCGGGCCTTTATCCTGTGGTACTCTCCCAAGCAGATCGACGAAGAGATGCAAATCCTGTTTCCTGAAGTCTGGGAAGCCAGCTTGCTGTTCACCCTCCTGGCTGTCCTAAGGATCTTGAACTCCACCATTTCATGGTCACTGCAGCCAAAGCTGCCCTTGTGCTTCACATTCCCCAGCAGCCCCTCCTTGTTGGTGAGAACAAGATCCAGCATAGCACGTCTGGTTATTGGCTCCTCTTTCACTTGGAGAAGGAAGTTGTCATTTTAACAAATGTATTCATATGTCTCCAGCCCTTGGGGATCCACTTTAAGCCAACTTCAGCAGTGAGCAATTTTAGCAAATACAGTTACAGCTGTATTTGACTCTTATCATTAAATACTTTTTTTGCTGGTTCTAAACAGATATTCATATAAGGCAGGTATTTTAGTAAAAGGAATATGAAAGAGGAGAGAGCAATTACATCAAAGTCAGAACAAAGCATAGAGGAGATGAGTGAAGCAGGAAAAAATGTCTGTCAGCCTCCCTAGCATGCTAACTTGCCCTTCAGTGGTTATTTTGGGGATCTCAATTCTTTTTAGGCTTTGATTCTGTCGGGAGAAAACCTGCAGGAGTTCATTCTGTTCTCTTAGCTATAACTTTAAAGCTGTATTTATGATAGGTTCTAATTTTTTGGCTGCTTAACTGTGCCACCTTAGTATTTATGGGGTATTTCAAAGTGGGCCTGTGTTCACTGATAGACTGTGGCCAGCACTTCATAGTACAGAAGCGCTTAGCTGAGATGTCAAATGAGGGAGGCAAAGGTAACAATAAAAAGCATTTATGAGAGATGTAATAACTTTAAAGATATCCAACTTTAAAGGATTATCTAATCTGGATTTTTTTTGTGTGTTTTTTCTTTTTAACTTTAATAAAAGCAAGAGCAATTAAAGCAATTTGTATTTTACAATACATATATTTTTATCATATGCTAGATGTGCATTTTGCTATTTGTCCACCAGATGCTGCTATAGCCACAAAAATAAATGCAGATTAAGAAGTTTGGGGGGGGAAAAAAAAGGAGGTAGTTTTATTTTCATTACAGATGACCCTTACATAATCATGATCCTGAAAAGAATTATGCATGTGCTTACATTTTTTATAGAGAATAGTCCTGGTGAGTCCAATTAAGCAGCTCATTTAGTGTAAAGTTGATCGTGGTTGCAAGCTTTCTTAGGATGAGGCTATATCAATTACGTTTGCTATTTTCTTAATTTGCTGTTCTGTCTCCATTCTTCTGTTTTATGAAGAGAAAGTAGGAAAGACAGAATGAGAGAGACAATAAATATCTTATTTTAATAGAAATGTAGACTTTTTTCAGTACGGTATATTTTCTTGTTAATGACTATAATTTTATTTAAAATTCACATACCTTAGGTTTCTTCTTAAATTTAGTGACACCAGCAACATATAGGCATCATTACAGTTTATGCAGAAGATGATAAAACCTTTTCCTGCAGGGCAAAGTGATGAAATCAATCTAAAAACTGTATCTAAAATGGTACCACTTTAGAAAAGCTATTTAGACTCTAATTTGCCAGTTAGTATTTTTGAAATTAAAACATTTCCAATATGTCCGGGTTGTGGTTGTTTAAAAAAAATATAACAGTTCATTTTCTTTATGACATTGGAAATAAATGGAGCCTTTGTGTTTGCAATTCTAGAAAACAAATCACTTTTTTAATGACTGGATTTTCCTGCCAGCTTGGAATTTGCCGCATGTGCATTTTATTTTGAATGCCTAAAGAGTGAAATCATTTGCTTTCGTTCATGCAGATGGGGCAGATTGGCTGAGGTGTCATTTGCAAAATGTGCACTTTCATCATTCAAGTTTGAAGGGGATCATTACAAAAATGTAATAGAAACTCAGGACTGATGGAAGTGAAGGGCTGAGATTAAGGATATGTGGACATAGTCTAGTGTCATAAGAGCCTGGACCCAGACGTAGGTGCTTTGGAGTTTTTTTTCCATCATGTTTAGTTATGCTAGGAAATATTAAAATACCTCCCCAAAGCAGAGAAATTTGAATTATCTCTCTTAATAGTCAAGTTGACAGATTATATGTATTTTTTTCCTCTTTTATTTATAAATGTGGGCCCCTTATGAAATATCAAAGCTCTTGACTGATGTAACAGCCAAGATCAATATACTTTTGTTTACTCATTTACTGAAGGAGTGAAATCTGATGTGAATTAGAACCAGAGCAACTATATTTTAATTTTTCCCCAGTGGGACAAAGTACATACTCTGGAATGTTGTGGTGGTTTGTCAAAATGTTTGGCAGGAGTTAAGCCAGTGTTGAAGCATCCCCAGGACATGATGGTGCATACTACAGTGGCATGACAGATGTGAATAAAAAGCTAATTTGATTTGTAGCATTTTAAATACTGCATGCTGAAAAGTTTTATTAGAACTTCCAAATTTTAAATGTGACCAGAAATTATATTTTTTTTTTTTTCAAGCCGAAAATGTTAGTGTTAGATTTTTTAGCACAGGTATTCTCAAAATTGCATTTCTCCTACTCAGGTTATGGTTCAGTACTTGAAGTATTTGGGAAATAGGAAGGGTTTTTCAGCCTGTCAGGGCAGGATGGAGCCCCAGCTAAGATCCCCCAATCCTCAGCATCCCTGGTACAGAAACCATGTGTTGGTTCTGGCTTCTCAGCTTCTTCTGCATTGCTTGATCACCCCCTCACTTTCCTCTGCTGTCACTGTAAAGTTTTGTAGTGAAGTTTTTCTAGCTGGCCAGACCCTCAATATCTGCTTCTCCAGACACTGAGATCCTGCTCTACAGTTTGTCAGTGAGCACTCACCAAAATCCGTTTCTGCTGGACACTGAGGGAATGCAAAAGAGAAATGAAAAAGTAACTGCAAATGTACAGTGGCTTCATGCTGATGCTGACTCTCTGTGGTGTTTACTTGAACTCAGACCTTCTGGTTTCTGCTTGCCATCCCAATGATGCATGTGTACTTCTTCAAATTCTGTTATCCTTTTCTATTAAGTGCTCTACGTTTTACCCCAATGTACTAAGGAAAATTTTTATATGCATATAAACACTTTTGTTTCTCTGTTTCTTTATCAGTATTTTTTTTTTAAACTGGCCAGCTTTTGTACCTTTTTAACAGGCACAGTCACAACAATGATTGAAATCTGGTGATTTCTGAAACTGTTGTTAGATAAGTAGGAAAAAGACCTGTAACTTCCCTGATGAGGGGAAGGGTTGCAATATAAATTCCCTTCTTACTAGAGATGGGGGAGAACACTCATGCAGAAATAAGTCTATGAGAAAAAACTCCTAGTAAATCTAGGGCACTAACGAGTGAAAAATCAAACTGCGTTACTTCCAGTGCTTAAAAAAGCAACCTATTTCTCTGTACTGTAATTTCATTTTTTATGGGATGGAAATTTGATTCTGTAAGTTGAGCGTATGATTTTTGACATTTCCTGACAAACAGCTGGCATGTTTGATGCAAATGTAGCTGAAAACTCCTTTCCTTTTTCACTGATACTGTATGGAAAATACAGACTAAAATACAGACTATAAATTAAACCCAACAGAATTTTTGTGGCAAGTTACCTGCTTTGTGCTATGTGTTCATATGCAGACTTTTCCCTCTCTGGGACACACTTTTTCCTTGTCTCCAGTGAGTCTTATTTCCCTTGTTATATGTGGCTGAGTTTGTATCTCATTAGGAAAGCCACAGGATCCATGGGGAAAGGTTTTCTAGTTCATGTATATGTAGCACTGTTGTGGCTGTTCTTTGTTAGCCCATAATGAAGTTTAATGTAAATACAATTTCTAACTAGTGTCTTTTTAAAATGTATTTAATTCAGTGTTTAAAAAATGTTTTCTTCCTTTTTGTACTTCATGATTTAGTACGAAATAAACAGGTGGTTGTGACTAGTTGGGCACGTTGTACTCACCTTTACAGCATTTGTTCTGAGAAGGGACTTACCAAGGATAACCCTCCCAACCCCACAATAATATGTGGCTTCCTTTTGGGCTATATATTTTTCTTACTCTCTTTCCTCTGAGACTACACGGGTGTCCTTTAAAATTTCAATGGAGATATGGATTGGCAGGACTCAAAAGAAGAATGAACCTGTGGCAGGGTGTTCATTTTCAGTACTGCTGTCCTCATGGCCATAAAACTGTACCCTTTCTCTTTGTAAATTATGTTTCCTCTCCCCCAGGATGTTCTTTCAACATTTTTTCTTTCCTAACAGAACTGGAGCATATACCTACTATGATTGTTTGCATTGCCCATTTGAATTTGAAGAGCTATTACAAGTGATTTTCTTCTCTTATCCTCCACAGCTTCCAATTCTGTGTAATTTGTCCTGAATGCATATGCTCTTCCAGAAAAAGGAAATTTTTACTAATGCAGCGGCAGTGAATATCTTGTTACAAAAGCCTTTGTGTGGACGTAGGAATTTTGGAGGTGAAAGCGAGACCTGTGGACTGTGGCATATAGAATAGGTATAGTCTAGGTAAAGACAGGAAAAGCTTTTTACTCTGGAGGGAATTCTGAACTATTCATTATCCTTGTCCACTCACTTCCTTGTAAGTGTGTAAAATCTAAGTTATAATGGGTGGGTTCCCCCCCACCCCAAATATAAAAGGGAAATAAGTACACTTAACTCTTGTTCATTTTTGATGGTCTGACTCAGACTGTCCTACTTTATTCATCCAGAGGAGCTCCAAATGTTGACAATATCTGATAGATTTTGAGGCCGTTAGAGATGAAAGGAAAATGTAGAACTTCCTAGTCCTTGCCCTCATCAGAACTATCATCAATATGTTGTAATTTCTTTTTAAATTTTGCCCATCACCTATCTATTAAGTCTAGTTTGCCCAGGTTTTTGTCTTATACTTTCTAAAAGCAGCACAAGCAGGACAAAACAGGTTTACAATCATCACCTCCTTTTTGACATAAGGTAAAAAGGTTTCTAACCCATAACACAGGAAACTGTGTTGAAATACAGCAGCCAGAGATGGCAGCATTCACCATCCTAATGCTGCGTGACTTTTTTTTTTTAAAGCTTCAGTAACTTGAAGGAATGAATGATGTAAAATTTTTAGCTTCCCCTGAAAAAATACAATGTAAACTATAATGCCTGTCCCCCATGGATATGAACAGACATCAAACCTGATTGTAAAGGTTTAAAAATTTGAAAGGTAGAATAGAAGAAGAGCACACCTATATTTTTTTTTTAATTCTGCATCTAAAGCCATTGTTGTGAGTTTTGGAGCCTGACTAATGATTTTTGAGTGCTTTGCATTAGCAACATCTGTTGGCTTTTGTCCTGTCACAGTAGGTAAGTGAGTAGGAGTTGGAAGTGCTGATCTTTCCATGTTCTGATCCTGAGAGAAAAGGAAAGGGAACATTTCACCTGTTTTCAGGCTGTTTTCCCCACAGCATACTGTTGGTGTACATCAGTGCTTTTCTTATAGTCTAGATACAGCACAAGGTATTTTTTCCCAGTTAAGCTTTATTTTTCTGAAGGGGTGGCTACTGCTTCTGGAAATCCCAACTCTAATTTGGCAAAGATAAAAATAAGTCTTTTTGCTGTCACAGCTTCATGAAAATATGTTGTGACAAGGCATGATCTGGTTTAGATCTTAAAAGGTGGAATCTGTGAGACTGGCTAAAGTGTTTCTGTGCATCTCAGAATACTAGGAAATAATCCAGGAAGGATTTCTGACATGTGCAGAAGATGGGGTGTAATTTATACAATTAACTTCTTAACAGAGTATTGAGCTGTATCCTTACTGTTCTTTGGCCTGTTTGGAGGGTGGAATCCCTAGTGGGGGGGTGTGTGTGTGGGGAGTTGCTGTAACTGCACCAGAGCACTAGACATGAAATTCTCCTTGACCTGTTCAGGTGTATAGTCCTGTGATGGCTCAAAAGTGGTCTCAGTTCTGGTTACACTGGGGTCCAGGGGAAAAATTCAACATTGGTAATGTCTATTGATGCTGTTGCCTTTGTTGCAGATGGCCAAGATCTACCTCAGGTTTCATCACTGCCTGATATGCTCCTAACTGCCTTTCCTAGGAGGTGCCAAATGTCTAGCTCTGCCAGACCCATGAATGGGACATGCTTTTTTCCCAGTATCTAGTGGAAAGCCACAAGTAGTCTAGTTAAAAAAAAATACCATACTGTCCTGTGATAGCAGCAGTCAATCTGTGTATCTATGGTCAGAGATGTAGGTTATGCACAACATAGCATTGTGCCTCATTTTCCCCTGGAAACAAGGAGGAAGGCAGATTCCCTCTATCCTGAGCAAGGCAAACAGTCCAACCCAGCAAGTGCAGAGGCCCCTTCATCTGGGAACAGGATGCAAGAGGACAGCAATTGCATCTGGTTGAAATCAGAGGGAAAACAGAAAAGAGCTGTGGTTCGTTCCCTTGCCCCCTCCCCATGTAATGGAATTTAGGGAACATGGTCCTGTTGTTAAAGTAGAGCAAGTTTGTAGTGTAAAAACAACATTTGTAGTCCTGTGGTATGAGACACAAGGAGTGAGTCCTTCAAGCCAGGCCACTTAATAACTCTTCAGTGCTCTTCTGCTGTGCTGGGGCATTAAAAGGAAGAGAGGATGTTTATGTATAGGTCAGTCTTCTTCTTAGGGACTGGCAGTGTGTAAAGGACTGTCCTCCTTGGTGGAGTGTGTAATAGTCAAGATTCACAACCACATAATATTTTCAAATATTGTTTGAAACACTGTTCATGCAGTTTACTGCAACAGTCTGGAAAGCTTCAACATCAGTTCAGACTTACTGTATTCCTGTGTCATGCTTGGGTTATGGCCTGAGACAGATTACACACAGAAAGACAACAAACATAAACACTGATCACATGATAAAGGCAATGAGAAACCAAAGCACCCTGTGGAATCAAAATGGGTCCAAGGCATGATATCTATTAAAAAATAAGGGTTTGTAGCAGTGTAAGACCGAGCTTATCCCTACTTACTCCTGCAAGTAGAGCCTTTGTCCACCAAATGACAGTGACAACTCTAAAAACATAAAAATGAAGAGAGTCTTCTGCTGTGTGAAACCCCCTTCCTTGCTTCACCTAGCAACTATCCCACCTTTTTCACCTGAAGGTGCTAGGTCTTTTTCTCCCTCTGTTTCTCAGAGTGTGGGTGCTGATAAGAGATGCTAAGAATACTTTCAGGTGACACCTCTTGTTTTCTCTCCTGCCTGTGGAGGCATGCGACAGAACTCCCCCGGCTTGGTGCCAATGATGTGTATTTTTAAAAGAGCATCTAAAAAGTATTTATGGCTTCAAATGTGATGCTGGATTGAGCAGCAGTCAACCATTTTATTAGTTCTGCTTTTCCCAACAGGTAGATATATAGTGAGACTGGCTATTGAATTTACACTGTCTGTGTTAATTCTGAATTTGTCTGTATCAGACTTACTGCTGTGACTACAACTTCAACAGGTTGACACCTGCTTTTGTACCTTACTCTGCTCTTCTCTGGAGTTGATGAACTTGAGAGTAAATTATATTTAAGCCTTGGTACCAGTGATATGTTCATGGAAGGGCATGTCAGTGTGGGAGTGCAATTCAGGTGAAAATAACCTGGAGATGCTGGGGTTTCTTAAAGATTACCTGTGAGTCCCTTTCTAATGGAAGAAGGAGGTGCAGCTGGAGAAGGCTGTTTTTCTAAATGCCTCCTTGGATATTGGTGACAGAGCACTCATTTTATCTGGATGCATAGTGCTGTCCTATGCCTTCACAAAGCATCTCTCTACAGAAGGGCAGGGGAATAATCCTCGTTGGATTGATGACATGGTTTTGGCTACTGCTGGGATTGTGGTCTGTTCTTGGCATGAGAAAGACAATGTAGTCATCCTCTAGGCTGATGTCTGAAGGGCAGATCTTTGGTGTTTCCATTCTCTTGCTCTTCCTGAAGTGCAGTAAGATTCTCTACACAGGCTGCATGTTCTATGGCGCCTTCATTCATCCCTGAAGCTCACAAATATTTTGCCTTCTATGTCTTCCCATCTCCCATAAAGCTATAGACATCTTAATTTTTTTTCTTATTGTTTGTTTTTAAAATTGTTTTAACATTAATTTGGCACAGATTTTTAATGTTACAAACTTGAGAATGGAATCAGGCATTTCCTCACCTGTGTGCTAGTTTCTGGAGACTATGATGTGTGCATCTGACTCAGAGACAGATCCCTAGTGCCGGGACCATACAATACATCACGCTATTATCTCAAAATGGTTAAATGGTATCATGAGCTTTTGAGTTTTTGAGAGGTTGTGTGTAGCATAGGGTGTGATGGACAAGTGGGAATGGAATCACTGTCAAAGTGAATTAGCAGCCAGCTCCATCTTGAGGGGAAGACACTGGCAGACTTTAAATGCTGAAGTCAGTAAGCAGGTGGAGAAAAGAGTCATGAGAATACTAACGAAGGGATGTTTATAGGGCTGCTTAGGTTCTAGTAAAATACCTAAAGCAATTTAACCAGAACATTACATAGAGAGGATTCAGGCCTTTAATCATGCCAGTAAAAATGACATGGATCTTGAGGCAAAAGCTTTCAACCTAAAATAGAAACAAGGGAAAGGACAGTATGTGATTGGGTTTGTGTTGCTCCTATTTATGAGTTTCAGTTAGCAGCATCCTGTAGATGTATTTTCTCTTAAAGAGAAGTTGTAGAGGCAAAGAACTATTTTCTGAAATGTTTTGAGACTTTATTCAGAAGACTCATTTGCCTATTGTGTAGCTAACTTTCTAGCTTCTGTGTATCCCATCATGACTAAACAGGATAATGCCAGCCTGTGGATCAGTTCTATTTGTCCTTTCCTGTATTTCATTGACTGCACAGAAGGGGTATGTATGCTGGAAGTTGAGATCGAAAACCTATTCTATAGCCTGGTTGGAACCCAGCCCTCTAGTGAGCACTCAGTATTTCGCCACAGGTGGTGCATGCAGCTGACAGTTGGCTGATTGGTTTGTAGTTCTATCATCTTCCATTACCTCCCTTAGGAGACCAATAAGGGCATTATTCTGTTTTTCCAGTGTTGTGCAAAGCAAAACAATGAATGCTGAATCAATAAAGAAATCCACAGTTTAACTGCTCTAAGGCAAAGAAAAAGCATTTTAAATGTATAAATTATTTATTTTTATTAAAACATTTTAGTGGCACCATCTTTTTGTGTTTTACTTGAAATATCATTTGGATCCCATTTATGTGAAAGGCTTTATTTGAAACTTTTTGTCAGACTTAATAGATTAGTTTTAGTAGTGAGCCAGTTGGAGTTAATCAATGGAGAACAACTGTACAGAGGTTCTCTAAGCTAGGCTGGATTTGAAGGGTTTAATTTTAATCATAGTCTGAGAGCTACAGCTGCTTCATGTTTGTTTAGTAATAGAGTTGATGAGCAGCTAATTTGAAAGGAAAGCTCAAGCACAGGTGTGAAATTCCTCATGGGTGTAAGAGAACTGGCCTTGAATGTAAGAAGATGGTGCTGAACATATTGCTCTACAGTAAGGCAAAGAGATTCTTGTTTAAATATTTCTAAACTAGCACATGTGACATAAATCCCTTGGCTCAAACATCCTTCACCTTTTGATTGTACCATTAAAATGATCATCCAGTATATCAGAGACCAGATACCCTACTCTGTCTGGTTTTGGGTATTTACCTTCAGGTTTCAGGATTTGAGTCCTAGTGAGAATAGTGCTCTGAGCAGGTCTTCAGTTTTTTCCATATGATGCTATTCAGATTGACTGTAAAAACTAATAGCAATTTGATTTGAGGAACACCAATTTCTACTGTCCGTTCTATATACATGTAGAGGATACAGAGATGTGAATCCTTATCTGGTCTAGTTGTCTTCATGCACCTTGTGGGGAGGGAGGATGTAACTTCTGAAGAAAAGCAGAATTGAAAACACCTTCCCTGGCATTTCCTGCTCAACAGGTTACAAGCTCTGTGGGCTGTGTGTTTAGGCCTAGCAAACACTACTCTGTAAAGGTTCTGATTTGTGATCTGTGTCATACTTGCTGTGATTACTGTAGTGCTCCTGTAGCAGTTGCTGCAAGTGATGGCTCAAAGAGGAGAATATTGACTTCGACAACCATCTCCTTAACATCCTGTGAGTGTACAGGTTACTGAGGACATAACGTGATTTGCTCTGTTCCCTAAGCCACAAAATTGGTAAGCCATGTAGCAGGTGAGGGGGTTGCCACTCACAGGTACTGCTGTCAGTGTTGAACACTTCTGCAGTTAGTGTTTGGGTGATTTCCATGGAGCAGGATTCCGTAGGAAGGCAGGATGCGTGAGACAGGTGTTGTAATACAATTGCTATTGCAGTGTTGGAGTTCCTGTGTACAGCCAGTCCTGAAGTTACTGTTTACAGCAGGCTAACAAGGAGGAAAGAGCTGGATGAGATTCAAGAAAATGTCAGGAGAAATTTAAAATCATCCTAGAATATTTTGACCAGAGTATATGTATAAAATACAGAGCTGGTTCTCTAGCTCTGCAGTGTAGGGACAAACTCATGCTGGGAAAAGTATTCTCCAAATTCATGTGAAAAGCGGGAAAATACTTAACACGTTAGTTATTTTAATGACCTCTGCATTTTCTTGATAAGATCATAAGCAAAAATACTGTCCATTGCTACTGTAGTTAAAATTTTCCATGTGCTCCAAAATGATGGGCCCAGTCTTGGAGGTTCAATGCAATCACCAGACTGGGGTGATAAAAAAATCAGTACTTTGGCTTCTTTGAATTAATTAAAAAATTAAGTTCTTAAAATAGTTTATTATTAATGAGGAATGTTAGCGGCATTTCTATCAGGTAATTAGATGTTAGTGTACATCTTATTGCAGACAGTACATGAAATGAAGGCATACAGAGATGTACAGATACTTTGACACTCTGCAAGTCACTGACGAGGTGAGGCAGTGATGCAAAAAGTCTTGAATTTAGTCTTCTGTGAAGTAATCAGATTCACTGTATTTCCCAGTGCAAAGTAATGCAAATCCTTTTGGGGTTCATTGGACATTATTATTAACTGCATTTGAGATAAAGATCAATGGGGAGAGAGACATACTTTTTCAATTATAAGAACCTGAGTTGCTGCTGCTGGTAATTGACTCAGTTAAAAATACTTTCCTGCTCTTTAAGAGGAGCTTCTATGATTTGAAACATGTTTAGATACTTTTATAGCTGTGGATTACTAAGGTGAATCATGGATTCCACACTGCTTTAATATTGTCCAATTCTGATGGAAGAGGAAATATTTCTTTCCAGCTCTCTTGATATTTCTGGTTGTCATGGTTATTCTACTGTTACAAAATTGATTTCATTTCACAGAATTTTTTTCATTTTACAAAAATGGAGAAACTGATTTTGCTGATATTTTAGTTTTGTAATGCCTGTCTTTCTTAGAGAAAACCACTGTGTTGTGAAAGGCTTTGGATGCAGTAGTATGAATAACATCCTGTGCCTGGAAGGCGTTGTGAGCCACCGGAATCAATCCAAGAACCTTATCAAGTACAAGTAAACAATAAAATGAAACCCATTTATCTGAACCGGCAGTACAAATGGACACTCAATTTAACCCTGTCAATGCCAGCACAGCAGCAGGAGAAAGTTTTAGGCTTCTTCCCTTCTAGTTTCTCTTGTATTCTGTGTGATGCTAGGCTTTCATGAAGGGAAGGTGTGTGCTTCTTTATGCACAGACGTGCATGTAGATGAACTCTACAAGCCATCTTCTGTTTCAAATAGAAAAATCAAACTTTGTTTTTAACTAAGCTTTAGAGAACTAATACACCAACATGGAAAAAAAGGTAGTTTTTCATGTGATTTCTGACCCCGTCTCTGACACAGTCTTAACCCTGTCTGTTTGACTTGCGTTACAGTAGAAACGACTAGATGGAGTTTTTGTGCTTTGAAGGAAAATCTGAAAAGCAGTTTTGGATTCAAATGCAATGTTAGATTGGGCAGCAGTCATCCATTTGATCAGTTCTGCTTTCTCCAGCAGGCAGATACATACTAAGACAATATTGAAATTACATTGTCTGTTTTTTTTTGTTTTGCGTTTGTCTGTAGCAGGCTTACTGCCATGACTGCAGCTCTAACAGGTTGACTGTCTGAGTATTTGCCTGCTTTTGTGTCTTACTCTCCTCATCTCTGAATCTTCTGAAACTTCATCTCTGAAGTTGATAAAATTGAGAGTAAGTTAAGTGTAAGTTACTTTGGATATGACTTGCAGTGACTGTGCTTTCATCAAGCCCCAAACATACAGATAGGATTTTAGACACAGCACAGATGCTTTTCACTGTGCTGTTGGTAGTTGTTTGGCTAGAGGCTCCAGAATCTGGGAAATTTTTCAGCTGTGATTAATACAAAATTAATAAAAGTGAGTTTTATATTAGCTTTTATTAGTACTTACATTCTAGGATTATTTTGCTGTCTGATAGCACTGCAAGAAGAAGAGATTGTTTTATTTTAACTTGTTTTTGTTGAGGAAGAGTCCACTGTGGTCCTGGCAACCTGCTTTAGCTCACTCTTCTTGAGCATGCAGGTTGGACTCAAGGGATTGGATCTCAGGAGATCCCTCCACAACTTAGTGATTCTTGGACTATAAACAAGAGGCCAGAGAAAGTAACTATGGATTATGTTATCATGATTAAATTTAGTTTAAATTCAATCGTAAAATAATAGTGATTTGATCAGTTACAGGAGAGAATACATAGTATATTCAGCTGTAGAATCATAGAATCACTGAGGCTGGAAAAGACCCTTAAGCTCATCAAGAGAAACCATAAACCTAATTCTGTCAAGTTCCCTACAAAACCCCAAGTGCCACATCTACACCTGTTTTAAATGCCTTTGGGGATTGTGGCACAACCACTTCCCTGGGCAGCTCATTTCAATTCTCAGTAATACTTTTAGTGAAATTTTTCCTAATATCCAGTCTAAACCTCCCAGCACAACTTTCTAATGTCCTCTCACCTGATACTTGGGAAAAGAGGCTGTCGCCCACCTTGTTACAAGTTCCATTCAAGTAGTTGTGGAGAACAGTAAGGTTCTGCTGAGCCTCCTTTTGTTCAGGCTGAATAACTCCAGAGCTCAGGAACTTGAATGAGAATTTAGGAGAATGTGTAGGTATTTAGCTGGATGAAGCATCTTGGAGAGAATTTAGAAATTAAATAGCAGTGCCTGTAAAGATACATGAAATGTAATTAATGGAAGTGGAAATCAGAAGAAAAACTAAAATCTTTTTAGGATGGAGTATGACAAGTTTGTAGAAGGCATTCCTGGTTGGGATACCCATGGGAATGAACTTAATTACCCTGTGTAAGTCTTCACCCATTTGTGTTCACATATATGATTCTGATGAGAATATTGGCAGAGAAAGATCTCATTTTGTTTTCTAAATCAGTACCAGTAGACAAGTAGGCTGTTGGGCATTACAGGTTTGTTCTATAATTTTCACAGTTTGATCAACAATATAATTTTGATCTGGTAACATCTACACGTATAATTTTAAATATGTTATAACATGTGACTTCTTCAGAAAGCAAAATAGTTATAGCAAGAATTTAGCTGTCCCAGCTCCAGTAGTTAGTATTTAGAATGCCTTGTCTTACTGTGTAATAAATTTTGAATAGACAATGGGAAGACGAGGTTTTCTGATTTTGTTTCTTGGTTATAACCAAATCATAAACACTTGGAATGGGGATTTGGTACAAATAAAACACCTAAAGTTTTTGATGCACGTGAGAAAAATGCTATGTATCCGTAGATCGCCTGTATCCAATTACAAAAAATTACTGAAAGATCTGCATGCAATTGCAGATGTTCACTGTTTTATCTCCTCAAAGTAAGCAGTAAATGCAGCAAACATGTTTGACGATGCAGCCCTGTGTAGCATGTGTATAATTACAGGTAAAGCTACATGGGAAACAAAGTTTGTAAAATGATGTAAATCAAGGTAAATGCTGAATATGTTCCAAATGAAAGTATTTAGTGAAGGAAATAACATGGTGTGCTAAGGAATATGCAGTAAATGCCATTTTGGGGGTTGTTTTCTGTTGCTAATATGAAAAGAAGGATCCATGATGGTGAAGTATCCAAAGAAATCTAGCCTGTAGAAGTACTTAAAGACCAAAGTGACCTTGGGAGACTTCCAGATACCCTCCCAGGTGCTCTTGCACTCCGTCTTCTCAACAGTATCATACCAGTGCCATGGTTTAGTTGAGGTGTTAAGGCATGGGTTGGACTCAATGACCTTGAAGTTCTCTTCCAACCTAGTGATTCTGTGATTCAGTACAGAGGAATTAAAAAAGATGGAAAAGCTTGTGGCTGAGATAAAGATGGGGGACCACTTACCCATTACTATCATGGGCAAAACAGACTTAGCTTGAAAAAAAGACAAGTATAACACCACCTTCCCCTGTCCCCTCTCTCTGTCAGGCTCAGCTTCATTCTCCTACCCCCTCACAACCCCCACAGATGCAGGAGGGTGGGGAATTGGCTTACAATCAGTCCAACACAGTTTGTCTCTACTGCTCCTTCCTCCTCATACTTTTCTGTCCTATAGGTTGAAGTTCTTCAGTAACAGATTGCTCCAACCTGGGACCTTCATGGGTGTCAGTTCCTGCCAGTAGCTTGCTCCTTGGGCTGCAGTTTTGTTCAGGGTACATCTACCCACTGCAGTGTTGCCCTTCACGTGCTGCAAGGGCTACCTGCTTCACTCTGATGCTTTTCATGGTTTGCAGAGAATTTCTACTGTAATATGGTCTTCTGGGCAGGCTGCTGGGGGATCTCTGCTCTAGCCCTGGAGCACCTTTCCTTCCTTCTCCACTGTCCTTGTTCATGGGATTTTTTTTCTCACTTCTCTGTCTCATAACTAATGTGCAATGTTTTTTTTATCCTTTCTTAAATAAGTTATCACAGAGGTGCCCCCAAATCGCATGATATCCTCAGCTGTGTCCTGCAGTGGGTTTGGAGCTGGCACTGGTTTCTCCTCACACCCCTTGCCATGTGAAGCCAATACTGAACATCTCCTCAAGCCTCTCACATCTGGAATAAAACGAAAAGAACTTGGAATAATAGCCTGAAAAAAACTGTTGACAGGGCAATACGCTGAACTACTGAACTTTATTAGAAAAATAAGGAAATTAAATAATTTCTCTGGTCCTTATTGCAGTTTTTGGCATTAATCAGTTTCAATTTGTTTCTTGACTGGCAAAAGTAATAGGTGATTTTATTTTTTTTTTCATACACAGGAGTAGTTTTGATCACCTACTTTATGTAACACTCTTAGAAATTCCTTCACAATTTGTAGTCTCTCAAAGTCTGGGATATTCTCTCTGTCTCGCTAGTGCTATTAGAGTTTGTGGCACTTGAACATATAGCAATAGTAATAAGATGAAGGACTTGAGTTTCCTTAATTTGAGAGCTATTACTTTGCAAATGAAGTTCCATTCCCATCCTGGTAACTTGTTTTTTAGATGGGAAACAGCGGAGACCACTGCGAGTATGACTACAAACACAATATGTAGTATGTATTTTCCCAAACATACTGCATATTTAAAAAAAAAAAATCATCCTTTTGGTAATACGTGTTTTGATGACAGTTGGTTTTAGAAGGCACTTAAAACTAATACAGGCAAACAGTGAGGATTTCACACTGTCGTTTGGATAAGCTCTGTTTGGCAAGGCAGTTATCATACTTATGTGTCCTAACACTTTGAAACATGGCTTTGGTCTCTTATCTACTTAAAGTAAACTCTAGTTTAAAAATTGCTTTTCGTGCAGTAGTACTAAGTATACAAATTCTCATCTAAAGGGAATAGTTGGTATTCTCAGCAGGATTACCCCCAAAAAGTTCTTCAAGCTCTCTCCTATGTTATGACACATCTGTTTTTTCAGTCGTGGGAATAAACTAAAATGTTTGGGCAACAGTTCAGAATGATTTGTGAACTGAACTACTAAAAAAACCCCTAAAAATCATTGGTTAATTTTCTTTCTGACCTTCAGGTAAAAATACTGAAGATGTACACAGATACATTAAGAGGCTTTTAACAGATATTTTAAAGCATTATTTTGCAGGTTTTCTCTTATCAACAAGTCAGTTTCTCCAAACTGAATGATTGAGACAGAGGTATTTCCTTTTCTCTTTTATCAAGGTAGGTGGAAGTGATTAGAGCAAATTCTGTCATCAGTTCCTTGTATTGTACTTTTATCTTGAGTCTTTAATAGGTTGGTTGTGTCAGCACACACTCTAGGTCAGCCCTTGATCTCTTCAGGCAGCTGTAGGCCACCCATGTGCTCAGAGAGATGAGGTGAGGTAGAAAGCTTTTTTGAGACTGACACACCATTGCTAGCTGTTACCATGTCTGGTATTTCTCCTAAATTTTCAGGTTTAGGAATAATTGCAATCAGAGCTTTAATTATAAGTGAAACTTAAAAGACTTCTAGTCCCCGGTTCCAAGGTAATTCCTTGTGTTGATATTGCTGCTGACCATATCAGAGGACCACAGTCCTCCTTTGAGTGCTGAGTCACACCTTTTCAAAGTTAGAGAATTTGCCATGTCTTCTGTTTAAAACTGTAGATCTCTAGAGAAGAAAGGGTTTCTGTAGCACCTGCAGAGGATCCCTGAAAAGGGAGAAGGAGCTTTGGTTCCCTGTAAGAGGCATATATGCCTTACAGCTGTATGTACTGCAACATGATGATTCCTGAGCTGGAGTCCAGGACTGGAGAAGGTGCATTATCTGCCTTTCTTGTGAATTGTTTCTTCAGTGAGTATTAAATCTTGAATATAAGCTGAGAAAAACTCATTATGTCGGAATATTGCTGAAAGCAATGCAAGACAAGAAAAATAAATGTTAGGAAAAAAGGGAGCTTGTGCAAGACTTGTCTTTGAAATTGCATTTACAGTAAAATTCCTGCAGCTCAGTATTCTGCAGCTGACTACTCCAGCTTTACCTTTCTATTAACCTGCAGGTAACTGCTGTCAGAAAATCAAATGGGGAAGAATGAGTGTTTAGAAATAAATCAATTTTAAAGATTGAATATTTGTACTCATCACAAGCTAAGTAAATAGACCATCCATTTCCAAGTCAGTCTTTTGGGTACTTGCATTTAGGTAAACATTAGTTACGGGTTATTGATATTAGTAGTTGAAATCCAACCCTGTATGAAGCACTTTGGCAACAAGGACAAAAAAGTTTCTTTAAATGTTTACTGTGTGGTTAGAAAATTTAGATGAGAGGATAAGTGAGTTATATTGAGAAGCATTGTAAATGAAATTGAGCAAATACTGCTTTTGATTTTTATGATTTACTTTAGATTTTTATGTCTCTTTTAGTATTGATGGTTGGTTCAGTCATAACTTTTTTGTGTTCTGGAGCATTGTAAGGTACAGAAAGAAGGGCAGGTATTTATGTGAGCTTGTGAAAGATAAATGATAAATATAATTTTGTTCATAACTTTCATCTAGTTGCAGCCCACTTTGTCAAATATACACATATACATATTTGCTAGGCTTCAGCATTCCTAGGCCAATTTCAGCCAATCTGTGTTGGGAGGCAATTTTAACAAATGGAGGCAAGCAAGCCACAGTAAACATGGTATAGATGCAGCTTCTCTTCCAAGTTTGTGATTTACAGCCAGTACCAGAAGGTACCTAATATGATAAAGTGAGGAAGGTACAGTCTTCAGTAAAAGTGGTCCAGGACTCTAGATGAAAGGTGATTTCCTTTAAAGACTAAAAATTTCAGTTCAGAGCTAATTCTTGCAAGGAATGGGAAAAATTCTCTTGTTGCTTTTTATTTCATAAGACTTTTTCTTTTGGAAATGGATTATTCTCAGAACAGCCGCCTTCTAGTGCATAGCTATCATTGGGTGTACGCTTAGAGCTTCTAAAATAAACAAATGTGGATTTTTTAAAGATTTGGTTACTTAAAGACTGGCACTTTATTTTCTGCCAGGGATTTGGACAGTCCCATAGCATATGTAACAGAGCATTCCTGTCAGAGTTAAACACTGCCAACATTTGCTCATGCTGGCAATCCCAGTTGTGTGCTTTCAAAATGGAGCACACAGTGGGCCAGATCCTGCTTGCTTTGTTAGATAATCAGCTCTGGGCCAACAGATAGGAATGGCTAAGTGTTTTCAGAGTTGAACGCATGAACTGCTGCAACTTGATCACCAAGTCACAATTCTGCTGCTGGGGCCTGTGTCCATTTGTCTTTGGATGTGATTGATGTGAATCAGGCATAAAGAGCCTGGAAAATGCACCCTCACCATTTATCAGTAGCAATTATTCTAAACTGTTTCAGTAATAGAAGCACGATTTTGTAAGCAATATACAATTTGAGTTAATAGATGTTAAAATCTCCCAAGGGTACATAATTATGCCATTTGAGGAAACTGCACACATGAGACTGGCAGGACTCCATAGGCCACAGGAGTCTCTGGACTCTGTGCTTCCACAGCTGACTGTCTCTGAAAACAAACAAGAAAAGGGGTAATATTTTGTAAGTGCAGGCACACAGACAAGCTGTTAATATTGTACCTTGAGTCTTGTGTAAGACAACTTTATTTTGTCACTAGGTGATCGCCTGTTTAGCATAGATCTTTGGTTACAAGTGTGTTAATGAACAGGTACTGCATAGTTGCTGTTGCCCACTAGTCTGCACACTAATTTATCCTGTGGTAATTAGAGAATGAACAATACTTATATAAAGGACGATGGTATGGATCACAGTTTGATAACTAGCTCTGTGAAGACCTTCTTCTCTTTATCCCAAGTCCTCCACACCTTCTTTTACTTCATTGAAGGTGTTCTGCTACTTAAACTTTGTGCAAAATAGATTGAGCTTCATCCCCTGCAATCAAAGAAAGGCTATTCAGCCTATCGAAATCTTTCAAAGGTCACTTAAAAAGCAGTACTTGACAAACTGAACTAAAGCAGTGGTTGCTTCTGATTTATTAGTTTTCACAGCAGTCTGCTGCTACACACTTTCAGTTTTCTCTTTGGCATATGGGGCATGAATGTATCATGAACAGCCCTGCTGAGAAGGATTTGGGGTTGCTGGTGGGTGAGAAGGTGGACATGACCCAGCCATACGCACTTGCAGCCCAGGAAGCCAAACGTGTTCTGGGCTGCATCCAAAGCAGCATGAGCAGCAGAGGGAGGGGATTCTGCCCCTCTCTGTGAGATGCCAGTGGGAGTACTGAATCCAGCTGTGAAGTCCTCAGCAAGGGAAGGGTGTGGACCTATTGGACTGGGTTAAGAGGAAGACCATGAAGATGATCAGAGTGATGGAGCACCTCTCTATGAAGATAATCTGAAAGAGCTGGGCTTGTTCAGCCTACCGAAGAGAAGGCTTTGGAGGGACCTAATTGCAGCCTCTCAGTGTCTGAAGGGGCCTTACAAGAAATGTAGGACAAACTTTTTAGGAGGGCTTTTTGCAATAGGAAAAAATGTTTTAGTTCTAAACAGAAGAAGGGTTGATTTAGATTAGATCTAAGGAAGAGGGCTTTTACAATGAGGGTGGTGAAACGCNTATGAAGATAATCTGAAAGAGCTGGGCTTGTTCAGCCTACCGAAGAGAAGGCTTTGGAGGGATCTAATTGCAGCCTCTCAGTGTCTGAAGGGGCCTTACAAGAAATGTAGGACAAACTTTTTAGGAGGGCTTTTTGCAATAGGAAAAAATGTTTTAGTTCTAAACAGAAGAAGGGTTGATTTAGATTAGATCTAAGGAAGAGGGCTTTTACAATGAGGGTGGTGAAACGCTGGAACAGGTTGCCCAAAGAGGTGGTGGGTACCCCATCCTTGGAAACATTCAAGGTCAGATTGGGTGTGGCTCTGAGCAGTCTGGTCTACTGGAAGATGTCTCTACTCAGTGCCAGAGGGTTGGAGTACATGAGTTTTAAAAGTGCTTTCCAACCCAAATCCATTGTATAATTCTATGTCTCAGAAAGCAAAAGATAAATTCTCTAATTTAGCTTGAGGCACTGCTTTTAGAGTACAGTAGAGCAATCTGCCTGTGCCTGTAAGTGCATGCATACATCCACATCCTGTAAATATGTGCAGGGCACGACTTGATGCAAACTCTTTATCCGTTTAAGATTACACATGAGAAACATGGAGAGAGAGGCAGTTTTCTGTATTTACTTATTTATTTAACTGGAGCAAAAGGGTTATTTTTTTGCCTAGAGTAACTGTTCTTGACTTACAAAAGAAAAAGTTGCACAGGGGGAAGCTAGAAAAGGCAAAAAGTATGATGTGGTCTGCTCCTTGAAGTATGAATATAGTGCAATGGAATAGTTCAGTTGGAAGGGACAACAGTCACCTGGTCTAACTGCTTGACCACCTCAGGGATGAACAAAAGTTAAAACATACTGTTTTCCAAATGCATCTTTGGGGCATCAACCACCTCTCTAGGAAACGTGTTCCACTGTTTGACTATCCTTGGGAAGGAAATGTTTCCTAGCATATGAAGATTTTCTTTCCTAACATAAGAACATGAAGGAAAATAATGACTGGATACCCAGTGGTTTCAGTGGGTCCTTTTACACAATTGAGAAATCTGATGGTAAAAGTAGTAGATAAAAATATAACACCGGATCTACTTTCAGTTAGAGGATAATGGGATGTGGCAGAAGAAGAAATCCAAGAACAACTTGTATTTCCCCATAGTGTTCCTAGTTTTCAAAGCAATGTTTATCATTGGTTTCTTAGCTGCTCCCTGGGTTGTATTCTGTCCCATGCTTTGTTACTCTTCTCACCTGTTCCTCAATGCTTTATGAGTGCATAAGGATTGCCAACATATGAGAAGGTGCAAACAGAGTACCAGCAGGATGTAGAAAAAAGAAAGCAGGTATGAATTATGAGAAATCACAGTCTTTTATTGTTCACTTTCCCATTCTCAGTCTTCAGTCCAGTATTCCTGTAACACTCTAAAAATCAGTGTTCATCTTTATTTTTGCTTAATAGTCAGTTGTCATATGTGATGAATATGCCAACAACCACACAGCTTTACAAGCTCCTCTGATCTTTAAAAGTGGCAGGGTGATGCCATGAGGAATCAAAGCAATCTGTCTTTAAGCCACAGAGTTTAGTTTTATATGTCAGAGATGCTTAAACAGTTCTCTTTACCGCTTTTTCTGCCTCAGAGCAATGCAAACATCTAGATTTCTCATCTATGGTACTTTAAACAAGTCCAAAGCTGTTATCTGAAAACCCTTGTTGACAAGACCAATTACTCCCACAGTTATAATCTCTCCTTTTTTTCCTTTGGTAGAAGATGATTGTGAAGGGCAAAGGCTTTTATTTACTCTCTCCTCCCTTCTCCCCTCTCCGGCAAACACCAGAATAGATCCTAAGACTGAAATAGAGATAGCAAAGAAAGTTTCAGATTTAGGTTAATCTTCCATTCTGTGTATTGATGTGCAGGCTTACATGTACAAGATTCTTGTCATTGTACTGTAGGATAATTGTGGTTAATCCTATTTCCCTAGTAAATAATTTAAGGTATTTACCAGCAGCTTTAATATCTGCTTGCTCTCTTCCCTGACAACTATCAGAGCAATATAAACCAGAAAGCAGTAGCTACTTTTGGCATTACATCTGTACTGTAGGCAGCTCATGCAGTAGTGCCAGGAAATGATTTAAGAAGGATGTCCAGGAACTCAGTATCTAATTTCAGTCTGAGCGCTCCCATATCAACACTATACCAGTGAAGATCATGAGCAGAGGCAGAGATGACAAACAGATGTTTGGTGAAAAAAATAACAGCTCAACCAGATGAAATAAAACCACAGGACCTTAAGCAGCAGAGTGTCACTGTGAAGCTACTGCACCATCTTTTCCCCTTTGCACTGGATCGGTCCTGGAGCTGGACCTGCACTGGAGCTTTGTTTGACATAGCCTGTTGCTCGGCATGGTTGGGTGTTTTGTCTCAGTGCTCAATGACGAGGCTATCAAAACTCTGGCTGTCTTCACCTGCTGCATCAGCAGCATTCTTTACTAGTTAGCCCAGTATCTATTGTCTGCACTATGTCCAATTGCAGGTGCTTCTGCTTCTTCTTCTTCCCATAAATAAATATTGATGCCTGGTTTTGTAATGTGCTCAGAGACAGAAAAAAGCCTTTCTCAAACAGAGGTAAGTTGGCTCCACAAACATTTCTTTGCTGTCTAACTGCAGTTGTATTAAGACAATATGTGTTATCTTGGAGCTCAGAATCTCTAAACCCCTAGCAATCAATGCAGTCTTCAAGACAAAGGAATTTGAAATGGACAATACATCTGCCTTTTCACTTATTATGCAGATAACATTACAATATTAATTGAACCAGCAATATTCACAGGATGCAGAAAATAGTAATAAAATATACACAGAAAGTTGCAGGTTTAATTCCTCTGAGTTATCTGTTATGATATCTGCACTCTAAACTGATCTCTAGGATGGGTTTTGAAATCCTTTGGTTTTTCTCTAAGGCAGATGACAGTGTTCTTTCCCCTGGGAGAAGTTACTTTGTTGTGCTTCTTTTTCCTTCTGTGGTGATGGGCACACACAAATCTGTACTTTTGGCCTTTTAGCTTCTGCATAATGAAAGATAGATTCTATATATATAGAACATAATATAACAAATGAAAGATTTATTAGATAACTTTCTGAAGCAATGTCTTTTAAATTTCCAAACATAGGAAATGGTAGAATGACATAGAAATGCTTGATTCCCTTTACCTACAAGAGCTTTTTCCTCTTCAGGATGCTAGGAGAAGCTTTGAAATTCTGGCAAAAATTATCCTGCCTACAGCAGAAAGAGAATTGTATTAATCTCCTGCAGAGATGTAATTCTTTAGGTACTAATGAACTGCTTTTGTATTATAATGCAAGTAACACGAAAATGGTTTTTCCTTTTGTAAGAGCTATTTTAAGATTTTCTACTAGTACAGTCAGATAAGACCTATTAGAAACAATCTAATATGTATTATATATACAATATATATTATATACATATTATAGATATATGAAATATGTATATAATAGTATGGATTGAAAAATAAGCCTCTCTCTACAGAAACTGTTAATAATTGCGTGCTGTGTAGTCCTTTTTTCCATAGTTTTTGAAATTTTGAAGCACTAGAGGCTGATGGAGTAGAGTGGAGGATATGGTGCCATACTGGAAATAAGAAATGGAAAAACTTGTGTTTTGAGCAAGAGGCAAATGAAGATCTGAATACATTCATTTTTGACTTGGCCTGACAAGCCATGCTGTAGCTGTGGAGTGATGTCTCAGTGAAAGACTACTTGCTAATTCACTGACCCATATCCTGTTCATCAGACATGATACTTAAATGATTGTCTAGATGAAGATTGTTAATGAGCTCCTGGGAGCTTAGCATTATAAACAAAAGAAGAGCAAGTACTGCTGATTGTTCACACAGCAGTTGTGTAGTTGTAATATCCAATTAATATTTAGAAAATACTTTGGTCTTAGATATTTGCCTGATGCCAAAAAATAGTTAGCCAGGGAAAGTATTATTTGTCTGGTATTGAACACAAAAAAGCATAAAGGCCAGACTGATGCTGTCTGAATTTTTCAGTAGTTTAATATGCAATTTAATAGTTGCTAAGTAAAATACAGTAGCATTTAAATACAACAAGATCTAAAAATATGTGGAATTGCGTATCAAAAGACTGTTACTATAAATTATACTTTCCGGGCAAATATGCATGGGGAGTTACTAATACAAGGACTGGAACATGATTCAAGGGCTTTAGTACGGGCTTAGGTGAAAGAATATTCTGAGAATTAATGTGTATTCTGAAACTGAGCCCCTTTGAGCCCTGGGGCAGAAGTAATGGGTTTTCTGTCCTAAAACTCTCCAGAATACAGACCTTACTGAAAAGATGAATGAAAATGGATTCAGCACTTTACATAATGTCTCGAACAGGATTTTTTAAATGAGAATCGTAAGAATGGATACTTACTTGATGCTTTTTCTGCCCTTTCTGCTTTTTTATCTTTTCTGCTGCCCCCCTGTATGGGTATCCCCCATACATTTTTTCTTCATTCCTTCTTTGCAATTTCATCTTTGTTTTTGGTTATGATTTTTGAGGGGAGGGTCTGCTTCTGTCCTTTCCTCTGCCTTTTACTATTCTTAATAATAATATTAATACAGAGGGTTTTGGCAGGTATAAATTGGAACCAGCAGTGTACAAGGTACTAAACTCACACCTTGCTCTCTTTACTCCCTTAGGTAGGTAATACGTCTAGAGAGAATACAATGCCAGATAATTGGGAGTTATTCTTAACAACTACTCGCTCTTTTTCTATGTATGTCTTCACAAATATTGGGTAGTAGAAACTGAGAGAAGTTTTTGTTCTCCTCAATATTGAGAGACAACAACTAGGAAAGAATCAATTAAACCTGGCTAAGACTACATTAATTACCATTGATTCTTCTAAAAAGAATAGCTAAAATCTTCGTGCTTACATTGCCAGGAATTGGACTTCATGTTCCATTCTTATCAATACTGATTATGATTATGATCTGTTGTGTTGCTGTGAGTGTTGTCTCAAACACCCCCAAGATGTGGTAAGTAAAGAAATAAACTAATTCAGGAACTGTGAATTTGGATGCTTCAGGAGCATTTCTCATGCTCCATACAGCTTAGGCAGTGTATTTGTAATCCTGTATATTTATACACAATTTTGGGATGAATAGGATCTGGCAGATATTTTCCTGCTTTTGAGGAACATATTCAGATACCACAGTGTGATGCACATTAGTATATAGAGAAAAATCTCCGAACTTTAGTTAAATTTTAAAAGATGTTGTACTTTGAAAGACAACAAAGATCAGTTGCACTCATCCACTAGAAAGAAATGGTCTTCATCACTGATACTGAAAGAATGAAATGTTTGTGGTTACTGTTTCGTTTTCTCCTGTGGTAGTTTGCAGTGGGTCTGTTGAAGTGCTTCTCTCTCCAAAAAGAGCAATTAAGGTTGTAAACTAACCTGTGAGGGAAGCTAAAAACCATACTTTTTCCATGTTTTCCATGTTGTGAATGTTTCTAGCCTCAACTTTCGTGGACACTTCTCATTTTACATCTGGACCTGCACAGCTGTATAAATTAATCTAACTTGATTTAATTGAGGTATGTATGCTAACAGGGCTTCCCACCAGCATTATATGTACTCTGTACAGTGTGTTATTGTCACAGGTGTGCTAAAAATGACAGGAACCCCATGGAGTCATATCAATCAAATCTGACATCAGTATGCTCTATTTTTAGAAGTACATAAGCATGTGATCTTGCAAGCTAGCCTGTTCATTGCTGTATTAACTCAACCATTACTGCAGTAGGAATACTTTAATGATTTAATGTCAGTATATGTGACCCTGTGCTAAGCCAGAGGGACATACAACGCCCACTGGTGGTTGCTGTGCTCTGTAATTTAATTCTGTAATTCAGTAATGTTTAAAAAACAACTAAATAGTTACCACATGGTGGAAAATTAGCAATAGGGGACTCAAATTTTCTTGTGGTATTAAATCTGCACATGGAAAAAGTTAAATATCATCCTCAATGCTATCCATGTGTTTAGTCACATTGAATGAAATGCTTATAAAGCATGACATGATTTAATTTTTATAAGGTTTCCCACAACCAGTAAAATTTATTGCAGTTGCTTTGAAAAGCTCTTTGCAGGTGCCTTTTGAGCTGAGCTCACTCAAGTCAGAATATCACACACACTATGTGCAGTTAGTCACTGGATACATAGTATGGTATTTAAGTAATCCCACAGTAAATTGATTTTTAGTAATCCAATAGTTTGGTGGGATCGTGTCTATATAGCTCACATGCAGAAATATTGAAATATAATCTTCAAAAAAGTGTGACATGAGAATTTGCTATGATGAAGAGTCTTTTGACATTGTACAAGGGGGTCTGTGGTTCTCTGTAAGAGTGCTTCCATTTCCTTATTTCTTTTCTCATCTCATAGTCCAGGGAAATAACTTAAGGAATACCAACATCTGCACAGGAAAGGTACTAGACGTTTGCTGACCTGGGTTCAGCCCTACACTGATAAGTGCCGGTACTGATACCTCAGGGATATTCATTTCAAGAGTCAAAAGGGAATCACTTTTTCTCTCTTGGTTTTGAATATGTAGTTGAACTTTCCTTTTCTTGCGGTGAAAACTATTTGGTAAATTGAGGTAGCGTAGTAATTTGCTGAGTATCCAAGGCTGGGGTGGCATATTAATCAAATCTTGAAATCTGTTTATCATTCCTTTTGTGATGTGCATGATTTCCTTGAGTTTGAATAGCAAGATTCCAGATTTTTTCTGTCACTGCTGCGATTCATCATTATAAAATACAACTATCTCTCATGTGGGTATTTTTGGTACATAGGTATATTTGGGAACTTCTTGATTTTCAGGGATTTAGAATGGGACGGTATGCCTGTGTATAGAAGGTAGTTGTTTTGTTCACAAGTAAGTTGGGATTTGTTCCCAAACATTAAGCGAGCGGTGCCTCTGGAGCCTGAAACTCAGTTCCACTGTGATTCATATCTCTCCCTCTGTCTGAACAAAATTGATGGTACCTGCTAAGGGAAATTCCAAGTCCATTTTTACCTTTCTGAATCTGCAGCAGAACACTATGGAAAATTGTCCATAAGGAGAAAAGTGAGGTTCTTCTCTAGTGCTTGGTTGATCAAATTTCCCTGCCTGCTGACTAGTGCATACTCAATATTCCAGCTAGGCTTTCTTAGGAAGAGGAAAAAAATGCGCTTTCAGATATTGGTACAAAGGCAAGTGAGAATCAGAACTGACTATTTATCAAACACGTGCACAGATGAGTCCCTTCTGTGGCTTAGAGGCGGCCCATCCACCTGTCTTAGATGGTGTTGGGAGCTGAATGAGCTCCCATGAGTGTGACTCCTGCCGTGTTAAAATCGTGTCCGGTAATTAAGCGTCAATTCAGTTAAAGGATTTACAGTCAAATTAGATAAGGAAGAGGCTGTGGCTGGTCATTGCCCACATCAGGGTCAGCTATTGGCATATGGCTCCACCTGCTTGATTCCTTCTGGGCTGCAACCAGTGTGGAGCCTCATGGCAGCAGAACACAACAGCCACCCAGGCTGGCCCCTGACCGGTGAGGTGGCATAAGCCCAGCCCTTGGTGGTCCCATGGGTAGTGACAGCACTACCCTGCATGCTGCTGCCAGACTTTATCTGGCCTAACCACCCTGAGGGGGTCAGGGCTTATGCTACTCTCAGTTAACAGGTTTTGCACCTAGTACTCTAATAATGGTTACTGTGTGAATGGCTAACCTGGTTGCCTCATAAGTCCCATGGCAGCTATTGACTTTTTGTTAGAATTCTCACCTTTGCTTATGTTAGTGAGGACAAACAGTACCTTGGCAAGACAGGGTGTGCCTATTTAAATAGGTGAATGTGTGGTAGACTAGGTGTCAATTTGCGGCCTATCCTTTGTATCTGGCAAGTATCTGTATGCCTTTCTTAGACACCTAAGGCTAATGTAAGTAAATTGCTTATTATTGGAGCAAGCACAGGTAATTTATTTTACATTTTTTATAGGAAGCAGATACTTTCCACTGGGGCAATTACCACAGAATACCTGATTAATTCCCAATGTGTGATTTAGCTGACATTTCAGTGATTTTTTTCTACATCCATTCTCCAAAGGCTGACCTGTCCCCAGTTTCATCGTTGTCCATGGAAATTAGAGCTTGATCAATCTTTCCATTGACATCAGTGTGTTTTGGATCAAGATTTTACCCTTTCATCTGTGTTAATGTGAGCCTTTGTTGCTCTGAAAATGAAGTCCGGTAATCGCTTCCCATCAAATTTTAGTAGCTCTATATCTTTATAGATATTCATCTGCTTGTGGTAATCAGTTTGATTTTTTTCTGATGTTTTCTCTAGTATTTACTTGTAATACTAATTTTACTTGTAAAAATAATTACCTTACTGCACACCCAAAGCTTGGCCAAAGGAAGGCTTTTTAAAAAAAAGAAATCTTAGTTGGCTAAGAGTCATTAAAAACAATAAGGACAGATTCTTAAAGTTGTCTGTGTATTGAGGAAGAAAATCTGAAGTCTCAGAGGTATGGTTCAATGTACTGCAGTATGATCAATACCCCTTGCTACACTTCCAGTGATAATATCTTCTTCGCAGAAACTGCTTTTGGCTGGGAGTGTTTAACCATATATCACCTTCAGACAAGTGGCAGGTGATCAAAGCCTTGAAAAGCTGCTAAATGTAACTAAGTGTCAGTGGCTTGGATATATTTTTTTTCCCAACCACAGCACTTCTTTTATTCTGAATTTCTTTAATGTAAAAATAGAGCCAGAGCAGAAATTGTCAGATAGCTGCACAGTGCAGCCACTGCACTTTTGAAGCTGGTTCTAAGATTTTTGTAATACTTTTTGGAGGTCAAACAACCAGAGACGTCTTCACAAGCTAGACTATGACAGTTGTTCTTCACAAATAGTGATTCTGTAGTGTACTGCCCTTTTCTCTCATGTAGGCACACACCAATGGGGAGGTTATTTCCAGGGGAGTCTGAAAATATCAGTGGAGGTTTAGTAACAATATTTTTTAGACATTAGAGCACTCTTTCAGTATTCGTTTTCTGCCTGTTGAGAAAAGCTTCCCAGCTTAGAATTTCCTATCTGTAAAAATATGTGAGACACAAAAACTGTAAAAAAAAGAACACAGTAGGATATGCAAACTATACAGCTCACCCACAACCCTTTACTGAAAATGACAGAAATCACAGACATTTTTTTTTCGTTTTTTAAATCAAGAGATCCTTTATGTTTTGGCAGAACAGGAAATAGTGATCTTAGGAAATAGATGTACATAATGTAGGTAGAGAAAGATAACACTTTTAAACTATAGTTAATATTGTATATTACATATATAGCTATTATTGTTGTTAATAAGTTTACTTCTGCTGTGCATCCTCATTATGAAAGTAATTCAATTCAACTAACTTTTCAAGTCCATCTCGAGGACCAAAGTACTAAAGAAAATTAAAGACCTACAAAGTACACACTATTTGTTTTACAATTACAAGACAGACTTTTTTTAAGGAGTAAGGAATTGCAAAAATTGAAGCATTTGAATTCCCCTAAAAATCTTGTCAAGAAAACAGAGGCAGAGATAATTCAGTTTTGGGGTGAGCATTCTGTTGGACTAGTTACCGCCATACTCACATTATTCATCCTCACTGCTGAAATTTGTATTTACACCCTGAAACACATGAGTTCTTTTAAAGAGACAGCCCTGCCATACTGGATTTTTTGACTGGACAAAAACCTTTGATTGAAACAAGTGAAAATTAAAACATTTGTATGACAGACTGAAGTGATTTGCCTATCCAGGACATTGTGCTGGGAGGTTTCCTATGAGAGCCCCAGGACCAGCATTGTTTTTGTTGAACACTTATTTCACACTGGAGTACTGGCTCAGAATAACCCTTCTGTTTGAAGCAAAAGGTAAAGAGGAAAGCCTGTGGTCCACAGAGAGAGCATTGACTGCTGAGGAGGAGGCAGAGCAAGTCTGCTGATCTTTTCCACACGGCTGTGCTTATTAACATCTCTGAATTGCATACATGGTAGAGGTTCACTGAGTATCTATTTCCTTTCTTCCTCTGCTCTCACACCCCCTTGGGTACTTGACTGAATAATGATTATGGTATTGATGCATGAATTTGTCTGCAAATCTCCATGGCAGGTGTTACGAAGGAAGGTGGGTCAGGCTGGAGCTATATAAATGCCATGTGAAACCTTTTGCTGAAATCAGTGGTTAAAATGATCATTTAGTGGGATTGGAATTTTAACTCATTCATCTGGGCTCTTTGGATTTATATTTTTAACCTTTTATACGTGGAAAAAAAATTGTTCTGTGAACTGGCAGACAGGTCTTCCTTTGTGATTGAGCACATAAGTAAAACATGACACTCGCATCCTTCACAACTGTTTTCACTTGAGGGGGAAAAAATACTGCAGTTATTTCAAGTGTTTTGTGATTATAATGTCCTATTTCTTTAAGCCATATCTGCTGGAGGGTTACGTTTTGTAAGTGTGGCTCTCCGCTGACATGAAACGTACCCAGATAAAGACACAGGGAAAGAGTCTATACTGCCTAATTCAATTATTTCAAAGTGAAGTTGTTGTCTTGTTTCAATGGTTCATCTCCTCTCAGCACCTGAGTAGGAATATTTTATAGTGAGACACCTGTTCTGTGTAAAAGTAATGCAAAATTGATAATATTTCATTGCTTTTGTGCCCACTGAAATCTCCATGGAGTTCCAGAGGGATTCGACTCATTTAAATGGCTGCTAGGAGCCATAAAGCCACATGCCTTTAGTATTGCATGATTGGCTTCTTTGAAGGGAATCTGGTTCTATAAAAAATTTAAGTGATCATTTAGACAAGACATAATTAAGTGAACAGATCTAATGAAACACTGGAGGAGTATCATCAAATATGAAGTTCCAAATGCCCCCCAACGGGCACTTGCTTGATGAATGACTACCCAAAAGCACTGGCCCCATCTTTTGAGAACATGTATTCATTCATTTTATGCTTCTTTAAATAACGGGGCATCCATGATACCTTTACATATTTCATTAGCGTACATTTCAAGCTCAGAGTTGCTCACTGAAGAATCCAAGCCAGAGTCAATTTATTTGAGACCTGATTTGTTCAGTAACTGAAAATCTGCTCTACTATTACAGGCTTTTGTAAAAGCCTTATTTCTGAGTATGTAGGCAAGCTCCTTTTGTTCATGTCTTTCTACAGGACAAAACTTGTCACGCGCTGTTAGTAGCTGACTAAGCCTCATCTTCTGGAAAAGGACCACTTGAAAGTACTCACCTCACCCATACTTCTTGTAGAAATTAATGCTTATTGCTGGATTGTGGCTCTGAATCTGAGGACACCTGGGAACAAGTTTATGTAAGTGACTTTTGCTCCACTTATGTAAACCATACCATGTCACAGTCAAGGTCTGTTAAATTACAGTGAAATAACTATGGCCCAGCATTGGAGTGAAGCTCGGGAATAAATTTTTCAGTATTATTGTGATGGCTGAATTTTCTAGGTAAGTTGCTGAGAGTTTTTATTCCAATTTATGCACAAGACTAGAAATACCACCCCTCAGAAAGGGAACAAAGGCAAATCTTAAGCAAGTTTCTGCTCAGACAAGCTCCTTCATAGCAATGGAGCTTTTGCCCTTATCTATTCATCTTCAGTAAAGCTGCTGCCATTCTTATACTTGTTTCATTATACAGTCTAATTTCTAACAGGCAAAGACTTGTTTTAAAAATAAAACCAAATAAACCCCAAAAAGCTTTTGGGAGCCATTTTTATTTCATGCTCTACCTGTCAACAGAATTATACAAAAGCATGGCAAGGAGTAGGACAAGCTGCGTATATGAACTGGCACTTGGCATTTTTACCCATGAAGGCAAATGCAAGGAATAAAAATATGAAGATGCCCCAATTCATGTCACTCACCTGTATCTATGAATACAGCTATTACAAGAGAGGGCAATAGAGTGTCTAATGGCTGAGATGTCCTTGGACCTTTTTTTTTCCTGAGTGATAGATCACAAGAGGAGGTAAAGGTCATAACCGAAGTCAATTGTCAAGTGTTCCCTTTATAAGCCTGCAGTACATTTAAAAATATTCATCTGAAAGACACCATGTAGGGGTGTATGGGGAAATAATGTTGAACAGGACAACAGGAGTTGCATGAATTTTTCAGCATAGAAAAAAGCCACCCTCAGAGTTTTGTAGAATACAAAAGTGGTATCAAAAGTGGGGAAATAAAGTATGTTTTAGTACATGAAGAGCATTCTGTAGAAATGACTGGAGATTCAAGATACATCTCGAGTGCTTATTCATGGTTCTTTTCACGCTGTCTTAGTGCAGTTGGAACTACCCTGCTTTCCTTATTCAAGCAGAACTGATGTTATTCTGATGTACAGTTTTACTAACCAAAGGGCACAGAATTCAGAAACAGGAGTTTAAAAATCTGTTCAGTAGAATTTAGCCGAGGAGTATCGAAAGTTGTGAGTATTTGTATTTAAAACTTGCTTTTTAAGTAAGATCTCAGAGCAACATGTTTAGGAAGATTAGTGATGAATTTGTGTTCTTAATTTCGTGTCAGTCACAAAACTACAGCTACCAGCTCAGAATGTGACATCTTTTGCATATGTGCAAACACATGTATACATGAAGACTATATATTTTAAAGCTATTAGAAGTAGCTACTGATAGAGGTGCGCCAATCTCTGCCTGCTTTTTTTTTTTTTCAGAGTCTTGATTTTAAGGACTTGTTAGGCAGTCTTTTTTCTCTAGGAGATTTCAGATTCATTTTGGAAGCCCAGCAGTTTATGGATGATACTTAGCACCAATTAAGAACGTAATACAAGAACAGGAACTTCTCATTTTAAGGCCTTCTGGAGCATCAGGGTTTACAAATCCTTCTAGGTAGCAGTATTTTTTCTCCTAAACATTAAGGGATGCTTGAGTTTTAATTGTTCACCAGCTTATGTTTGCTGTTTAAACCAGAGGGATTAAGTGCAATCAGCAGTATTTCAGTATTACTTTTCTTTCCAAAAGACCGGGGAGTTCTTTTCAACACCAGTTTGATGTGAGTGATTGTTAGCAACACAGTTGACTCAAGGTTCTTATGTACTAGGACTTTGACTGCAATGATCAGTCTGCATGTCTGGACTCACCTCAAATGTCTCATCAAATTCTCCCTCATATGCTCATATAAGCATCATTGTATATGTCACTGAGACCCTCACAATATTTCTTAGAGTATAGATATATACAGAATTGTGAAGAGGCGGTGAGTATTCCTAATGGCAACCTAGGAGTCTTTAGAAAATTGTTGCATTTGATTCAAGCAGAGAATCTTGCTTTGCTATTGCTGAGCTTAACCTTTCTGTTCATATAACAGCAGAAGTACACGTAAATTTGAGCAAGCTGTGAAAATTTTCTTTTTTAACACTTTTGATTTTTTCAAGGAACAAAGGAAGAGCACAGATGTGCCAAGGACTGTTAGATCTTTGTGTCCTTTCCTGCTGCTGTTTTAGGAGTCATATCCATAGCTGAAAATGATGTATGAAATCAGTTTTGCAGATGCCAATGGGATTTTGCATGTAATAAATGAAAAAAAACCCCAACAAATCTCATCAGCTTTTTACGGATGCTTGATATTTCTCTCTGCCTGTGTTTACATCAGAATTCTACACACATACAGACATTTCAGTGGATTATCCTTTTTCTGGGTTTCTAGGCATAAAATGTGTATAACTGAGAATAGCTCTGTCTCCTGCAAAGCAGGAAGCCAGTGTGCACTGTAGCAAACTCTATTAAGTGCATTTTCAGGCTAGTCAGGTTTCAAGAAATAGTGTTTTATTCTGAATGAGAGGTAATGGAAGAGGTAGATGGTGGCATTGTATATGAAGACTGATATGATGTCTTTAAAAGTCAGAGTTTCAAATGCTGGTTTCTGCTTGTGCTAAACGAAAGTAGCTCTTTTCCTGCTTAACACAGATCTTCCGGTTTCTTCATAGAAATAAAAGTAATGTAGTGACATAGTTAATTGATTTGCTCATTTTCTAGTTCATTATTACTGACATCAGTTGGCATTGAGAAATCCTTTAGGAAATTAGGAGAAAGATCTCTTTATTCCAAAGAACCTTAGAAACAAAATTAGATAGATGTGAAGTTGGCTTAGGTAACACTGATGGCTTTCCTTTTATTTAAGTCTAGAGATGCCTGAATACATAAATCTAATGTAGACGATAAGACAAAGATGAACCTCAAGATATGAATGAGTTGGGAGTATTGTGTATCTTAACATCTATCCAGACATGATGGAAACTGAGGGTGTGTAAGAGTAAAAACAGAACCTCAATCATTTTAGCACTCATTTAGCTGAGGAGGAAAGACATTTTTCTTACCGTGTTTTCCCCTGAGTGCCAGCAGGAAGCACTTGGTGTTCTTTTGGGAAAAGGCAGAGGGGTTTTACAAGAGATTAATCTAGAACAGTGCTTGCCAGAAACGTCACTTAAAGCAGATGGGATCAGCAACTGGGAATTTGACACCAGCAAGAGAGCAGACATTTCTGTCTTAGGATGTTGGGGTGTTGCAGAATGTCCTGTGTGATATCAAACGGGCAGGCTGAATGATTGGAATAGCCAGCTCAATTAAAATGTGAATAAGTTAGATTATATCCTTCCCAATTTTTGCTGTTGGGTCTGAATGCTTTCCTAGACTACATGTGCTGTGTCCCCTGCTTTAGGGGGTCACGTTTACAATATAGGCTTGCATTTTCAAGAGACTCAAAGTATATACGTAAGAGGTAGTAAGAGCAGTATGCTTTATTCTGTTTTATGTCCTTTAGAATCTCAAGTGTGTAAATCTGTACAGTTGGTACAGGTCTCCCAGTATGGTGAGTTGGGAAATTTCTCTGCTGAAAACAGTCTTCGACAACAAAAAGATTAGCTTTTCTGTTCCACAAATGCAAAAATGTGTGTCTGTCAGAGTTTGTCTATATCAGACTTGTTTGTCAGCCAGGAGATAGCTGGACTTAGAGATTTCTGATAGTCAAATCAGAAAAATAGAATGTGGACAGTGTGAGATTCCAGAGAAAGCTCTGGGAGTTACTGTGTATGAACAGAATAGTTGGTCTTGCTAGCAGAGCCATAAAGAAAGGTTGCAGAAAGAACGAGATGGTTAGAGGGACCATTTGATCAAAGAAATACAATATTCCTGAGAAGGCAGTCCTTGGAAGGAATGATGGCTGATTATTTCAAAGCAGGGGGAAATCAGTAACATTTGAGCCAAGGACAATTCTTTAAGTCATCAGAAAAGAGTGCAGTAAGGCATATCTGGTAAGCAGAGAAAGAAGTTCCCACTGACATTTAGCTTAGTTGGAAAAAGCAGCAGTGGAAAGTGAAGAGGTGTGAGGTGTTAAGAGAGATTTGTTAATGTCAAAGTATGGAAAATTTTCTTTTTTGTTCTCTCTAAAAGCTGCATTGAAGAAAGGGAAGTGTGAAAAGAAAGGCAGTACAGGAGAGGGGCCTAGGAATGTCAGCAGATTAGAGGAGGCGGTAATGTCTTCAGTGTGTTTTCCCATTTTAAGAATGAGGTGTCTACAAGTGTCAAGTTTAACCTTTTGTACAAAACAACCGTTACTTATAAAAATGGTAAAGAATGTGGGCTACAATGATAATTCTACAATGGTTTATGATATTAACAAAGAGTGCTTTCGAAATTAAAAATAATAGATATTAGCTGTTTGTGTGCCATAACCAGCTTTACTGACTTTAAATGTTCTGCATAAGGCAAAGGCAATCACGCCTCTCTTTTTCTTTCCAAGAGGTGTGGCCAATAGTGCAATGAATGCAAGTGAAAGCTCACCAACAATGTCATTCTTTCTTTGTCTCATTTAGGAAGTTGTACTTTTTATTTTGGACTGCACATGAGGTCTCAAAAGAATAAATTACACAGTTTATAGTTGAATAATTGGAAGGTTTTGACCCCAAAGGGTACTTCAAACTTGAAAAATATCTGTACATAGACTTGCTTCTGTTGCATTTGTGATTTCAGTTGTAAATATTGCCATTAGGGTAATGCTAAGTTACCAGAAATGACAGAGGCACCAGCAGAGGAGGTGAGCAAATAAAGTGAAAGCAGCTACTTGTCCTCAAGATTTAGGATCAACTAAAGAATTTAGACTTTGAACACTGTCTTGTCAAGTCTGCTAATAAATGCATTTGAAGCTAGATCAGGTATGTCTACATATCACTGTGTAGACATGGCCCTAGAAGCGGGGAAGTCTTAAAATTTAAAGCTTAGAGGTTCTGACATGTTTATGTCTGTGTCAGCAAGGAGTTATGGGCTATTGTCAAAGTATGTCTGTCTGCTTCTGAAAACAATTCTTCTTCATTAAATGTTCTAGTATCGGTCATTTAGTGAACAACTAATGTCAATAACCTTTATAGATTAATGGCTTTGAATTCTGCATCAAACAGTAACAGGAAAGCCACATATGCCACTGCTATTGCAGTGTTGAGAACATGACAGTCTGTCATGATTTTTTTATATGATGCTCCTCAAAATACTAACAATTTTTCACACAGTTTTTGAACTGGTATGTAGCATTTTTAAAATTCTCTCTTCCTTGTTGCTTGCTTAAAAAGTCCCCTAAACTTTCCTTTGCATGTGAGAGATTTTCCTGCTTGGGAAGTTTTCCCTTGTGTTCACTTAGTTTGTTTTATGAAGTGGGATTCCTTCTACTCCTCTCTCAGTGCCAAATTTCCTGATTAGTGTAGCTCCAAGGGACAGAAGGAAAATCTTTCTGGGCCTCCTGTGCTTGGACAGGATCTCAGTCGCTGTGTGTTGCCGTGGCTCTACGGTGACCCTTTGGATTCAGGAGAGGTGAGGATGTTATGGCGAGGTGCTGCCTGAGCATGTTGGCCAATACAGACCCCCTGTTCTGGCAGTTATCCTGCAGCCCCATGGATTGCAGTTACATCTCGAAGGTTCGTCTCAATGGAAATTCTGGTCTCAGGAAACATTTGCCTTACCATCCATGTGCCAAACCTGATGTTTGATGGGAAGAAAAGGATTTTCCTGTCAGTGTCCTACTTAGACTTCTAAGTAAACAAAATGCTGTCTCAAAAGAAGGTTCAGCAAAGCCTGAATTTTGATACTAAAGAAATACTTCATGGCTGCTGCTTAATTTCTTTGCTAATTCCCCCTGACCATTCCTCTTTATTTTGGAAAAAAATCCTAAAAAAAATACTAAGCTATGAAAACATATTTTGCAATATTTATATGAATGTCATTACCTTGAGGCAAAACTAGTGACTGTGGTAACACGTGGTGACAGGGATTAAAAGTAAATGACATTTGGTTTCATATTTAGTATGAACTTCGCTTTGTTTCTTCTTAAACCAAGACTGATTGTGTGAAACAATAGCAGTGATGAATTGAAAGGAAGTGTTCAGGATCTCATAATCTTGATTATAAAGTCTTTCAGCACACGAGGTCTAGCACTACTCTACAATCAAAGTATCTTTAAGTCTTCATAATTTTCTGTGTACATGTTCACATTCCAATTTAATAACATTGCAGAAACATCAAGTAGTATGGTGATTATGATATGGTGTTGCAGTACTCAGTGCCAAAGATGTTAACATCCTGATCTCTGCATGCTTCAATTGTAGAATATAGTGTTTCTGCCTCAGCATGTAGATTCTCAACTAGAATAAATTGTAGATAAACCCGAAATCACTCTCAGTCTGAGTGTCTGCTATACTAATCACTAGAAACAAAACAACCACGGACAACAAATGAACTTCAAAGACATGGCAACTGTGGGATCTGGTGAAATTAGGAAATTGGGACAACTTGATAGAAACAAAAGAGATGGAAGTTGCTTTGATACATTTTAGGTCAACTGTTGGAAAACTTTGGAAAGAAATCAAACTCTCCGTTCTAGCCTAATCAAATCAAACAAGGTCCTGTTTGTATCTGCTTTTCTGGCACGTTTTAAAAACTGAATTAAAAGAGCAAAAGAGAAATGCAGGAACTATAAGATACGTATAAATACATGCACATGTGGCAATATCTGTGATGGGTGGTAAGTTTTTTTCTGTAAGTAGCCATATGCTAGCTAGCAAACATAATAAGGTAGCTTTTTTTTTTTTTCATTTTAACTAATTCAGCCTTGTCTGCTAATTTTCTTCCTCAGTCCTCCTTATTTGATGTACCAAAGTGATGAACATGCTTCAGGAACAAATAAATAATAAAAAGTGTCTGTTTTTAGGAGCCTGACTGCCTGGCATTATTTGCACAAGCTGTATTTGATGGAAATACAATTATATTTTAATCCATTTAAGTCAGTCAGAGGGCCATAGGGCTTGGTTCAATATGAAACCAAAGCATGTATTTAATTTTAAGAATATGATTCAACCTGGTTATAGTCTTAAAATTAAATGCTTTTCAGGTTCGTGCCTAAAGTAACCAGGTTGAATAGACAGAAATACTGGAAAACACAAAGAAATTAAGGTACTTGTTTGGTTTTATCCAAATACCTTTGCTTTCTCTAAATCCCTGCTTTCTATGACCTCTTAACCCTTTCTTCCTCCAAACTGTATCATAAAAAAAATCCAACTTCCATAAGAACGTGCCATAATCAAAAAGCAGGTCAAATCCTTGTCACACTTGTGGCATTACTACTTATGAGCAAACACAAATATTCAGGGTTTGTGCTAAGAGTGCAGTTATATTTATGATTATTAGAAGAGCATCTGGTTTTTTGCTGTTTCCATATTATGTACATATTAGAAAACAAAGTGATAATATATGATATCTTACATGGGTATTTCATACCTCATACTCACAAAATTCAAAGGGGCAGGGCCATTTTATACTGGCCAAATCCTCCCCTTAGATTACTGACTTCAGAAGCAGTGGACTCAGACTCTACATGTTGAGATTAATCAAGGTAACAAGGAGAAATTTTTTAAAACACAGAGAAGAGCAGTCAAAAGGATGATGACAAAAGGGCAACGAAGGAAAGGGAAAATGCTGGAAGACAGATTTAGGTAAAGTAAGATGGAATAAAAGTAAATCTTAGAAGAAACTAAAGCTGGGAGCCCAAAATACTGGCAAAAAGAATAAATGTGAGGTGAATTAAGAAAAGATGAACAGAAAATATGGGACACACTGTTGCTTAAAGTATGGAACTTGGTGCCAGAATACTGTGATAATGTAAATTAGAGTGTTAGAAGAAGGTGTGGCTGTGCTAGTAGGGGCTGGATTTTGATCATGGTCATCTTGAATTTAATGGACAAGTCTCACATGATTTTACGTGAGGCCTTACATACAAAATAGAAGCAAACTTGTAACATTTTTATATGGCTGATGTTGGGATTCTAAGACCAAATTCTGAAATGCCACAGAAAAGTAAAAGTTTTAATGGTTTTCAAGGTATTTATAAGAATAATCCTGGCACTTAAAATACTATAAATATTAAAATACTTTTTTAAAAAATGAAATTTGGTGACTTAATGGTTCAGAAATAAGTTCAAATTCAAGACTAGTTTTGTGTCTCCATCAACATACTGGATAAGAGTATAAACAATACTTTAACAAATATAAGATAAGCCACATTTGGAAAAAGTTAAGATGATTAATTAGATCTTAAAGAAATAGAGGGACTTAGGCAGTGGAAAGAATAGTACATGGAAGTTTTTGTTTATAGAAGGAAATTATGCAACATGGTTAAAATGGATATGAAATTTTAACTTTGTAAGGGGTGAAAAAAAATCATACTTTTACTAAATGCTTGATTCCAGCTTTCTGACCTTTACAAACACTTCCTTGTTATGGAACAGCTGTTTGGTATGAACGCTACCATGTTTCTGCTGTTCTGAAAAATCTTAAGAGCTTGTTTCACTGTGAATTTCTCAATTACTGCAATAGTGACAATTTCATACAGTGTATTTTTTTATGAAGCCACCAAAAGTTTTTTTGATTTTCCTACACCCAAAGATTCACTCTCTTTTATCAGCCTAAATCAAACAGCTTCTTTTAGGCAAAATTCACAGATTAAACAAAATATTTCAGTATGGTTCTAAGGACCTGCTGCATTGAAGAGTGTGTTTGTTAAGCATAACAAACCCAAAATTATTGCAGCCTGAAGAGGGCAGTAAAGAATAAAGCTTTATTTTTCTTAGCTTTTCATTGTTTTCAGTGTATGCTGTATTCTGAAAGTACATTACTAAACAGCACAAATTTACAGGTGTTACATATTCCTGGAGCTTTGCTGCATTTGTTTAGTCTGGAGAAGAGGAAGCTTAGGGGAGACCTTTTCCCTCTACAACTCCCTGAAAGGAGGTTGTAGGCAGATGGGTGTTGGCCTCTTCACACAGGTAGCAAGTGACAGGACAAGAGCAAATGGTTTCAAGCTGCACCAGGGGAGGTTCATTTTGGACATCAGGAAGAATTTCGTCACTGAGAATGTGGTAAAGCATTGGAATGGGCTGACCAGGGAGGTGGTGGAGTCACCATCCCTAGAAATGTTCAGGAAGTGACTGGACATGGCACACAATGCTACAGTTTAGTTGGAATGATGGTGTTCAGTCAAAGGTTGGACTTAGTGATCTTGAAAGTCTTTCCAACCTGAATGATTCTGTGATAAAATACACCGTCAGGTGACTGAAATCCTGTGTTGGGATTTATCTGAGGCTCTAACTCCTTCATATAAGAGTGCAGAACTGAAAGGTGTTCATCACTTATGAAAGTAGATTGCAGGTAATGAATTCCATGAGCCACCCTTGCTTCAACTAGGGCATCCCCTTAGAACGAAACAACATTGAGCTCTGGGTTGAGTTAGAAGAATGATTTTGCAGATTGCCAAAAAAATGAGACTATGTTTTCATGTTTTGTCATAACCATTTCAAAGAAGCCAAGCTCCCTTCAGAAATGGAATAGTGGGGTTTTATAAGAGGAAGAAGGTTTTATACTTTTTCCAGTCATCTGTCTTGGGAGCTTCCTGACAGCCAGGTTTGTATTGAAACTAAGGTAATTTTCCTTGTGTTAAGGGGCAGTGAATTTTACATGGTAAAAAATTATGTGTGTGTTGGGAGGAAACTGTAATTGCAGAACAGCAGATACCTAAATTGTTCCGAATATTCAGTATGTTCCTTTCTGACTAGGCATTGTTATACCTCAGGAGCCTGCTATTTACTTTATGCTCAGGAAATAACATACCTTTTTAAAGCTGACAGTAATGTATGTGTTTATATACTTTATTTGTATGAATACACACATGGTTAGTATTATGAAACTTAGTTTTAAATATGTTTTGTACATACAGATGTAGTAGGCTTGTGTGTGTGTTTATATTTATATATTACCATATGGCTAGAGTATATTATCCATTCCCATTAGGAAACATCTTTGGAGAAATTTGGGCAAAAATAAGAAAAGAGCTTGATTTCTCTCTTTGAAGAAGATAACTGACAGAAGATACTGATTTAGTCAATAACTCTTAATCAAACAAGTGGTGATGAAATGGATGATGTTCCATTAGTAAAGCAATGTCCGGCCAATATTGGGGTTGACAATGTAGGATTCTTACTATTTGCTGACATTCTCTCAAACAAGTTCTTGCAACTCTTCAAAGCAGAAACGTCTCTCAAATTGTCTTCAGATCCCTTCTCTATGTAGCAATGCTAAGATTCCCAGGTACCCTCCCTATTGCTGAGCAGAGCTGTGTCAGGGGTACACAGGTTCTTTAGAGTCACGCTAAAGAAATAAGGTAGGAAGAAAATACATTGTGAGGGGGCAGTACTGCGAGTTGAGAAAGAAACAATTTTCCATCAGAGAATTCAGAAAAAGCAGCTTAAAATATAAGACTGAATTCCTGTTCATGCCAGTCTCTTGAAGCTTGTAAATAACTGAATTATTCTGAGTTGAAAAATTAAAATTTTATTTTCTGAAATTGCAAGAAAAGAAAAACCTTTTGGGGAGAGACAGCATTTTCACTAGTATGCTCTTTTGACCAAAACTCCCTATCCTGTAGGGCATTTCTCTATGAAATGTAGTTCAGTAATGTTCAAAGACCTCAACAGATTTTTTTTTTTCCTAGATTTTTTAAAATAAAAAATCTTCCCAGTCAGATGTTGAAGCAGGTAGTGACCTGATACAAACTGGAGTGGCTCCATTGAAATCAGCTGTCTGAGGAAATAGACCAGTACAGTTAAGCACATTTAATTGTTTGGAATGGCTTCATTTTGCTTGAGATTTAGCCTTGGGAAAAAAATCATAAGCAGAAGCTGAAAATAGTTCTTTCTCAGACACAGTTCAGTGAAACATTTAAACACATGCTTCAGTTCATCCTTGTTTAATAACGTACTTAAATAATGTATTTAACTTTAGTCACATGCTGAAGTCCATTTCTTTCCAGGGCTTTTAAACAGAGCTTTCATTTTTATTCATATTAAAATGACAGAGTTGTCCACTTGCCAATATGTAGCTAAATTATATTTCTATTTTTAAAATGAGGTACAAAGACATACGAACCTCACACTTTCTTCTGAGGAAGCATAAAATAACACTGGACTAATTTCTTCATAACCCAGAGTTTCCACTGACTGTATTTATTGGCTGTATGTTTCAGGGTGCCAATAAACAGAAACAAGTGCAGATTTGCTTGTATTAAATACACATGCACCCTAGTAACCATCACAGAGTCATGGAATCTTTGAATCATGGAATGGTTTGGGTTGGAAGTGATCTTAAACTCATCTTGTTCCATCCCCTCTCTGCCATGTACAGGGACACTTTCCACTAGACCAGTTTGTTCAAAGCTCCGTCCGGCCTGGCTTTGAACAGTTCCAGGAATGGGGCGTCCACACCTTCTCTGGGCAACTTGTTCCAGTGTCTCACCATCCTCAAAGGAAAGAATTTCTTCTTAATACCTAATCTAAATTTACCAAAAGTATCTCTTCTCAGGATAAGAGTGTTAAGATGTGTTTTAGCCAAAAGTGAAAAAAGATAGCACGTTTCTCCCTGGAAACAGATCAGTACCTGTGAATAAGTTGACAGGCATATTTTCTCTGAGTAGTTTTACCTGTATGCTGCAAGTGGCCTTCTTGGGGCTCTTTCCTCTTTTCTGAAATCAGAGATAGCACTTTGCAGAGAAGAAGTGCCCAGTGATGATGGCAACATAAGTTTTATGTAATGGAGTGCCCTAGCCTTTGGCACATTGCCAAATTAACTAAGATCCAATTAATCAAGATAACAGCTTTTTGTCTTGCATGGTATGAGCCTGTTGACAATTTCTGTCTTTCAGTTATGCTGTGCATAGCCTGTATCCTTCTGGATGGCATCTGCTATAACCTGGATTTTTGCCAGACTGAAAATAAAAGTGGTTATTTTTCTTTTTAGCTGAAGTAATCTGCTGTTGATTATACTTGACCCTGTCAAACTTTCATTGTAGCACTCTTACACTTATTATATGTCTGGTCACAAAACGCATCCCAGTTCTGTTATTTAGATAAGAATTGTGGACATTTGAAGCACAGAAAAAAGTATAGAGCCGGTGATGTACTAGATGCACTTCGACTTTGCTCTGAAGCCATGCTTCTTATCATTTTGATTTGAAGTAATATCTATTCAAATTTTTACAGAAAATTATTTCTATTGTTTTAAAGTAAATATTGGTTTTTTTGTATATAAATTCTACTTTTATACACATTTTCTTAGAGCGAGTATCTGTTCTTATACTACCTTTCAAGAGAATAATAAAAGGGTTTTTTTTCTTTCTTAGAAGTACAATTTATACTGCCATAAACTAAACTGTTCTGTGATGCAGTTTTCTGTCTCTTGTTGCATTGCTTCCTGTGAGACTTGACTTAGACAGGGCTCAGCTGCTGAGTGTATACTATGTTAGAAAGTGTGGACTTTAGCAGCCTGGTAGAATGTTTTAAAATAGGACAGTAGGCTTTCGTGCAATATGGCAAAACCCTACCAGACTTTAGAGAAGCTTCTTTTAAGATTAAAAAATTAGGAATTTTTTTTAGCTCTCCTATTTGGAGTGTGGTATGCATTTATAATACCCTCAGGTTCTGCACAATAAAAATGGTTAAACCTTTAGTCCTTTTAGTAGCTCACAGTTTTATTACTGAAGTTATTTTGTAGATTTTATGCTTGGAGCAAGGTCAGTGTATTGCACTGTATAAATTATTCTAAGTAATTGCTCAGTTATTTTATAGCTTAGTCACAGGATTTTTTTATTATTGAACATAGTCTTTTCTTTAAGGCTGGGAAGAGAAGGTCACTATAAATCACATGGCAACTTGCCATTTGGGGTTTCAGCTTTACCTGTGATAAGGATTTAATAACAATCTGGCCCAGACACCAGTTCCCTCTCAATTACCTTTCCACATGGGCATTAGTTCACACTGTTTATTAAAAACTCCCCTTGTAGTTGTTTTAATGGAGTGTTTCAGATTAATGGCCCCAATGGAGTTTAACTTCATTGCACTTCATTAAAGCTAGATTGTACAAAAGGTTACTTCAATTAAATCCAGAACTCGACCTTAAATTTGTGTGGATTTTTTTAGAAAATGTGGTAAAATTTCTATGCCAATTCTTTGAGATTAACAAGGCAAAATCCTTCTTGGTGATTGAAGTTCAAAATGTGTTATATCTGTTCCAAATTTGCTTTCAGATTAATATTCAGATTTTGGGAGATTAGAAGATGAAAGCAACTGAACAATGTATGATCTGTAAATGAATTGGCTAAGCAGTTTTGTTAGAAATTGGACAGACTAAGGAAACTTGAGCACTTTTTTTTGCCTGTCAAAGCAGTTGCTGGATGTTTCACAAAACTTCTGTGAGAAAATAACCATTTATCCACAGTGCAGGTGAAAGTACTTGTATAAACAAAACTCATATTTTCTCTCATATTTTTGTGCAAGCCCCACATATGACTGCCAAATAACCTGCCTCTTTTGTGTGGGTAAACCTTCCAGTGCAGAAATCTTTGGTGTTCTCAGTTGCCCATTTCCTTTCCAAATGGCGTTGCAATGACAGGTGTTGGGAGAGGTATCCCATAGTAAGATGGAAAAAAAGGTTGATGCAGAACTTTGCTGGGAGTGAGGTCAGTTGGTTTAGCAGGGAGAAAAGGGACAGTGGAGTGATGATGGAGCTTTCTTAAACAGATTAGCTCGCTAGTCTTTCTGAAAAAGTCAATGGTTTTGATGTCCTAGGAAACAGGGCTGAGGTAGTGAATTTGGTGGGGTGAAGAACTATAGCAGTCTAGGTTAGGACATTTCAAGAAATATTATCATAGCAGGTTTTTTTTTCCTTTCACCTCAAGTCTGGTGAAGATTTTAAAATAGGGTATATGCAGCAGAGAATAAAATTATATATGTATGTGTTCATATATTTTGTCAAAATCAGCTTTTATAGTATTGTTACTATGGTAGACTCCCGAAACTTTCAATTAGATCTGATTCCTGTTTTGCTAAGGATTCTTCAAACTGTGAAATGATGTGAGTTTATCAAGTAGTTGAAGACAGTGTGCCACATGTGTAAGTAGCAGAGAAGTTGTGTATACAGTATTCTAAATTGTACTATTGGGAAGAAATGGCCTAGCTCTTGTAAACAATTGGTTATGTTGGGCAGTGGATGTGGCCTTCTGGTAAAGTGGGGTAGACTTGATCCCAGGATCTACTGGGAGGTAAATTAATTTATAAATTTTGAGACAATCTCTTGGATAAAGGTGCTTGTTAGACATTTCTTTTCTGAACAGTGACTTGGCTTAACTAGCTTGCTAGTGTATATTAAAGAAAAAAATTTTGTCCTCAAATGAAATAAATCTGGAGGTCCAGTCTGTCATATTCCTGTGTATAAAATAAGAATTATTTTATATCATCTAAGGCATCCATGATTAGTATGGATTTTCTTGAGTATCAGAGTATTCAGTGTTGCTTTTAATAACAGTTTTTCCTTTGAAAATCTTGTCACTAAGTTCCCTCAGTTCTTGTCAATAGTTATAGTAATCTCTAGTTGGGCAGAATAGATGATTTTTGTATTAAGAAACTTTGTAGCAGTCTCTTGTTAACAGAATTAACAAAACAGAGGGGAAAAAGCAATAGTTCATACTTTGTCATTATCTAAATGAAAAATTTAGTCTTGATATTTGTTCACATGTATATACAGAAACAAAGAGCAAAGGCTTATAGTATTCCATAGATTCACACATGCATCCTGAAATTACTGAGATTAAACAAAGATCCAAATATTTAGCATTAGACATTTTGAAGTTATTTTTAGATGACTCAGCAGTTATTAAATGTTACACTTAAAGATATTTGTTTAGGAAAAATGTATACAGATTTATGTAAAGCAACATCTGTCATGATCTTGAGAGCTGGAATCATATATTCTTTGCTAAGGGGAAGCATACTTCAGATACAAATTATTATTAGATGTGGATGTTGTATATATCACAGTTTTAAGACAGAATATTGTGCAGCCTGCATCTGGAGTGGGCACAAGAGATCAAAACATATTTCAGGCTTTCTATTTCAAGATCATTAGTATTTAAGATGTTCTTTCCAAGTTGTCACATCAAACGTGTTTTCTCCTAACACTTTTGGGTAAATTTGTGGAACTAAATAGAACAGACTTTTGTCATTAAATCTTTCTAAATACTGGGAAATCTCTTAGTCATGACCCACAATCCAGTGTCAGACCATCCTGGTTAGTATTGTGAATTTTCCCCTGTGATTTTAAAAGAAAGAAATCTGAAAAATGAACCAATTGGCTTCCACTCCCCCACCCCACAAAGTCCCCTTTAAGCCATTAAATATTGTCTGTCCTTAAAATAGCTTGTTGAATAAGCACATGCTATTTTTAATCAGATAATATAAAGAGCTGTTGGAAAACCCCAAGTGTTCACCTGTATTCTGAAGCACTTGCCTTTTAAATGAACCAGCTGGACTAAAGGGTGAGTTGGTAGTGCAATATGTTAATTCAAAATCATAAATGAGATAGATACAGAAAGACAATAAAGGGGAAAAAAACACATTTCCCTCAATATAGGAAGTAGAGGACAGTCCGTTGACAATATCAAAGGGCAGACTTGGAACATATGAAATTAAGATTATTTTTTATGGGATCCATAGTTAGGTTTTGCGATACACTGAGATAGGACTTCATGAAGAATAAATGCATTTAAATGGAGATTATGCAAGTTCATGGAAGAAAATGTGAAGCAATGTTTTGATGAATCTTTCAACTAATAAAATCGAAAATGTGATTGCTGGAACGTGGAATGGCAAAATGAGGCAACGTTCTTCTGTACCTTCTCTTTTTATGCTCTTTCCTGTAGCTTTTTCTACTGGCCTCTATGCAAGACAAGCTGCTGCTGTAGTTACACTTGTGGCTCTCAAACTCACTTTGAAGTCAGGCCTTGGCTGTGGTTTTGCAGTGACATTAAGTGACAGCACTGCTAGTATGGAATTCACAGAAAAGGGAGCTGTGTGTTTGGGGATTTTTTAGTTGTTTTCTTGCTTTTTGTTTTTAATTCTTGAGCTTTCTGTGTGCCTATTACCTTTACTGTGGTATTGCTTCTTTCCTTATGCTTTGTTGTGATTACACAAAATGCTGAGGCTGGAGCTGTCATCACATGTAGGTGGTGAAATGACTGGTGTAGCAGCTGTCTTTTCAGCAGGACTACAGTTTCACGTGTGGCTTGCTTCTGCCAACTCTCTGGCTTCCTGCTGATTTCTATCTCTGAATGGAAGTCATCTGCCTGGGACTTAACACAAGCATGTCAAAGAGAGTGCTGGTAAAACAAGGTCCAGTATGTCCTCTGCAAAATGAATCTATTATTGTTTGTCAAACTGCTCTGCAAACTGGGAAATGAATCTTTTTGTTTCAAACCACTACACACAGAGCTCATGACAGAATGAGAAATACATTTGTTTCACCTGTAGCTGATCAGAAATTGTTCATCAAATAGGAAATCTCTCCTTGCTCCCACTGCCTGTTTGAATCTGCAAAAATGAAGGATGCTCTGCCAAGCCAGCAATGCTTTTAAGTGCATGCTTTCCTTCAAGCACAGCTTAGGCCTTTGGTGATGATATTGCTGTTCATATACTTACATTAGAGAGTAAGTAAATTCTTTGTGATTCTCTGACCTGGAGTACATTGGCATTATGCAAGCTTTTGTCCGTGTGTATCTCCAGTGAAGACTGAAACAGTTTTCAGGTTTTTCAGAATATAACATCTCTCTTCTTTCAACATGCCAGTCTAGTTAGGGCACATGATATTGATACTTGGCTCACGATTCTGACTCCTCACAGGATGCTATGTTAAATTCAAGATCATGGGGTTAATCTTCAAAGTTGTTAACAGAATTGGTACATGTTACCTCAGAGAAACTCTCTTTGTGAATGCAACCTCTCCTGACAGCTGTGTTCCTCAGGAATTATGAAGCTGTCAACTTCAAGGGTGAAGCCTGAGAGGGCAGAAGACAAGACCTCCTCAGCAACACAGCCAAAGCTTTGGAAATTATTATCTGAGTAGATAAGAATGACCACAAATCTCTCTGTCTCCTAGGCGAAGTATAAAACTCACTACAACTTAGCTCCCATGGGCACAACTAAAGACAATAAAGATAGAGGATAAAAAGGTTAGCAGTAAGAAAAGGAAGAGCAAGAGATGAGGAAAAAGGAATGAGGAGAAAAATTGCTCTCACATTGCTTTCTCAAAATAAAAGCCTTGGTTCTGATTTGAGACAAATAGTGGGAAGTACTTGAGATATTACAGAAGGCATTTCGATTTATTCATTAGGCTTTAGTGTATAGGCATGCATTTTTGTGCTCCTAAGCTGATCACAATTTCTTTTTAATTTAATATTAATACATTATTAGTAAGGGAGTACATGGCAGAACAGCTGTGTAAGGCCAGTAAAATTATACGTAGTTCCTTTTAATTATGTTTTGTGACTAATCATATAAGAATATGTCGGATTCCACTAACTGTCTTACAATGCAGGAAGATCACGAACTGATACATCAGGATGAGAATGCTTTATGTACTTATAGGTAAGAAAAACATCAAAGGCACTAACATGTTGTGCTCTGCAGCCTTTATGAAATAGGACTGGCCCTTTATCTTTCTCTGTGTTTTTTGGGATTGTCTGTCTTTGAATTCAATCAATATGCATAGCACTTGCAAGTATTAAATGATCATAAAGCTGTAGTGGAACTGTACGTCACAGAAAAAGAAAAGAAAAGGAAGCTTTGGATGTTAATGCTGCGAAAATGAGACCTATAGGAAGAAATACCCCTCAGTGTTGTTTTTATGCAAGGGGGATCAAGTCGCACTTACCTGCTCTGAATGGCAAAGTTTTAATATTTTAAATGCTATTTACTTTGCAATGAGATACCTATCTGTTAAAATCCATAATCTCTGTTCTTCCTGTCGGAAAATTGGTACTTGAAACCAGATATTTAGCCATAAAAATATAAGTATTTTTAAGATACATTGTTGATAAGCTGTAGTTTATATCAAACCTATGTTTCTGATGACTATGTCCTCTTCTTAAGCAATGTTTTACTAAAATAAAGATGTACAGAATGTCTCCTGATGCTTCAGTTCAGCTTTTTCTGGACATCATCGCTGCTTTAAACCTTCAGGTCATACTTCTGCTTGGTAGCAGTGACAGTGCTGTCTCTTGAGGTTCAAGGACATTTGTGCCCATTTGGCATCCACTCAAAGGCCTATGTATGTAGCCTACTGAGTAGAGTAAGAATGCTGCTGCTGACAGTACTTAGCTTTTAGTTAATGCTGAATTTGATCCATTGCTAAGGAATAACTGGGATGCATATAAATTTAAAAACCTCTTTATGAGCACAGAGTAATGCATATTTCTTTTTTCTTATGATAAAACATAACAGATTCTATAAAACTCATATATCTTTTTCCTAAAATAGCTTTACTGTTGACATTAAAGCTTCTTGAGAAATTAGCTGATATCTTCTTTCATCTGCAAGCAAAACACCTGCTACTTGTAAGTGATTGTTAGTTAAATCACTTAAAAGATTGGCACTTGTTTTAAATGGCAATTAAACTACTGCATTAAGTCCCATTTGTTTCTACTGTACTAAAAGTTCAATAACCTAGTGTACCTTGATGTGTACCACATTTCATAGTTGCAAGCTACAGGTCAAATGTAAAGACACTGTAATAACAGGTAATAAAATACAGAAATAGCCTGGCCTGTCAAGGCCTAGACATGCAAAGCAGTGCAGGACTGCTGGGCTTGTGGCTCTTACACTTCTGACAGTGCATTTCTGCTGTTAGTTGTAGGTATTAGAGGCAGAGGTAGCTGAACAGAAAAACGTGTTTGTCACCTGTTCTCATTTGGCAGAAAGTAAAAACGCTTCTGAGTAGTTAGTATAATGACTATTTTTGACTGCTTTCAAAGTTGATTAACAGAAGAAAATATACTCATAAATATATAGCTTAGCAAGACCTAGGGAAAATTATTGATCTATTTACAAATAGCCTTCAGCCATCGAAAATTTAGGTTGCTAAAACCCCTCTGCTTCTTTTAGCTTGGAAGAGAAAGTGGCCTTTGTTAGGATCACAGCTCTATGTAAACCCTCTCATTTTCTATACCTTTTAAAAAGGAACACATTTTGTCCTATAAAAATGCAAGTGACTAGCCTACCTGAAATATACTGAACAACTCCAATTCAGTTGGAGTTGTGGTGTGAATTCCTTAATGTCAAGTACAGTGACTAGTACAGAAATAGTTAAGTATTGAAAAGGAAAATACAGTTTACTGTGCTGTAGGTATCTATCCTGGCATTGAGTGAAATACAATAAGTTCAGGAAATAGATATTGCTTCCATTAGAAAACCAATCAATTTTGGATCTATGTATAACACAACATAGCTATTATTGCACTAAAAGGCATCTGTCTTCCAGTCAATGCTTCTTTCAAAATATGCCATAGAAAGATTTCTGTAAAAGGACATAGTTTGTGAATTGTCCTGTTGGAACTGGTTAGGGGTCTAAGGTATTTGTAAAATGCAGTTAGTGCTTAAGATGTATTCATTTTGATCAAAGAGGTTTTTCGGACTGACTCACCATGTGGACGCACATCTGTTAAATGTCAGACATTAGGTGGTAGTACCAAATAACTCCCGAAAGAATCACTTTACATTGCCCAAAAGTCAACCCTTGCATTATATTCAGCTTTCTGTTGCATAAGGATTTGTTCCTGGCAGGTTGTATATATGTGTGAGACAGCAGGAGCAAGAGTGATTATGATGAGTGTTGCTGTCAAGTCATCATTATGCTTACTACCATAAACAGAGGCACAGAGCTCTAGCACCTGCCTGCTCCTTTCCTGTAAACAGCTAGGATCAACTGAAATATATTCTGACAACAAGACCTAGATTAATAATTACTTTTGTTATGCATGGAGAGTTGTGCCTTGCTTATCTTTTATGAATGTGGTGCAATAGTGCAACACTCTGTGTTGGCTGGCAGATTTCCTGTAAATGAAAAGAAAAGCCCATCAGATCAAAATTGTACTCTTTTCTCAATTTGAAGCAACATTGAATGAACATTCTAGCAGCTGAGGCTTTCAAGGGGGAGCAGACACCATTGGTTAATTTGCCATTATTTCTCTGTAATGAAGTTTAAATTAAGTTTAAAAATAACTAGATACCTCATTCCAAATTCCTGGCTGTGTGTGAGATTCAGGTCTTGTGGCTTTTTCCCCCATGTGTTTACAGGTGAAATACTCTAGATATTTTGTAAATGATTATGTTTTGTGACTGCACTGAGCATATTAGTGGCAAAGGTATATCCTTTCTTATGATACCAGATCTGTTAAATTAGCAACAAATTAGTGGTGAGAAGTTTATCCTTGGGCTTTTTTAAAGTTGAAGTTCTTTACATTTCATTGTGTGATCTCAGGACAAAGGCTCTTATAAACTTAATTACAAAAAAGAAAGAACAAAAAAGGGCTAGGGAAAAGGGACAGTGTTAGTCTGTAATTGTTTTTTTTCTTCTGCTGAGTTTAACAGAGGAAGTTCCTTGTCATCATTCTGTTTATCAGTCTGTGTTTTCCTACTTTGATCAATCTGCTTTCTCTTAAAATTTTGTAAGATAATTTTATTTTCATTTAAATGCTGTGATGAATTAGTAATTCTCAATGTCCTGTTTTTCTGTGTGAATATATGGTGAGTTGAAAAACTTGGCAGTTTTTGAGATACAAAGTGATGCCCATGCACTTCAGTTGCTATTAAATATGCAAGCACTGCAGTGGCAAACAGCATGCTCACTATAGGGTAGCCTTTGTACCCTGTGGTTAACTGGAACCCTTGATTTCCATAAATTATCCTTTATTGTAACATTTAAAATCTATGCTTTAACATAAATACTGCTCGTGTAATTTTCTTTTTGAGAACTACGAAGTTTGTTACATGAAAGATACTTGTGACAGTCTTTCATTAATATTTACTTTGATTTTTTTCTTGTTAATAAAATAATTGATCAAAAATCATGTTTACTGTTTTGTCCAGAGGGAATCCTATGAATGTACTTTGGCAAGCATTTCTGCAGATTTTCTGGTACCCTTTGGGATTAGAACTCTGGATTTGTTCTTCCATGTGGTGCATGTTTTCCATGCCACCTATGATGACTGATGTCAGACTCTATCAGGGTCACAGTTTTACTGTTTTTTGTGTCCGGAGAACTCGTGGAGTCCATATGTTAGTCCAATCAAGGAGCATAGTGTTTTTATAGAGTCAGATAATTACCTCCTACAGTTCTGTTTTTACTGGCAGAAAGTAATTTTTAAGCATTACCTGACCTCCCAGTTCTGGTAGATTTTAGGTTTTCCATCAAAACCAGTCTGCTCCCAATCCCTTCTGCATGTAGTTAATTCCTCAGTTCTAATGACCCACATCTGTCATGATGAATGTGACAGTAATTCAGAAGTGTTATAAGAGGCAGCAGTCACATTACAACTCACGGAAGATAAAGGAACTGTTTCTAAAGTTAGATCAATCTGGTATTTAACTGTAGCTTTATGTGGGAAGTCTTTTTTTTTCAACCTTTAAAATAAAATTTATTCTCTTAATTTTGCAGGATCTCTTTTACTACTAGGAGCTTAACTGGCAGTATGTAGGGGATACAGTGAAGGTTAAGACAGAAATCTTACTAAATGGAAAGAGTGCATGAGAGATGATTAAGGAGAGCTAGTAATATTTCTTCAATCAGAGATTAAAGGGAGACAAACACAGCAATTTTGTTAACTGGTCTGTACATATATGCTGAGAGAGAATTTTTAAAAATATTTAGAATTGCACATGTGAAGATTTTCCTTTTGAATGGAAGGAACATTTCCTCTTCCAGAAACAGGAAGTGTTGCTGATAGAAAAAAAACCTGAAAAATATTTCCTTGCTCACCAAACTTTCCCTTTTAAATTGTATTACCTTTAGATGGAGTATATGCTGTCACTTTATAGAACCTTATGAAATAAAGAAATTAGGAAACCATTGAACTATTGGATAGCAGAAGGAGAGTTTTGAGCAATACAGAAAAGATGGATTTAATATCTGCCTAAAGATATTAAGCATCATAGTCCTTAGTGAGAGATCTTCAGCTATAGATCCATACTGATTTGGGTAAAAAATACCACTTAGAGTACCTATATGTCCTTCTTTTGTCTTCCAAGACATAGCCTTAGCATGTAGCTCTGGATGTTTGGCAACATGAGACACTGAAGCCTGAAATGTCGAATTTGCCTCTTGCACAGATGCTACTATATCATTCTGGTAGATGCCACTTCTGGTTCTAACCTGTTTTAGGCATGTGAGAAGTGAATAAAGCTTGATGACTTCAGGAAGAGTCCATGAGCAGGAGTACTGGCATATTCATTTCAGGCCCAGGATTTCTGCATAGGTCAGTGAAAACTGTCATTGCTTATGTTGCTTAAGGCAAGGGGAGTTAAAGTGCAAATATGGTAATGTTAATTATCATTCAGTAGGAACTTAAGAGTACAGATTGTTAACTTTCCTAGCCAGAGAGCAGTGCCATTCTTTTCTCTCATTCTAAGTAAAACGGAAGGCTGACGACTGCTGTAATTTCTTCCCAGCATATAAAACATGTCTTTAGGATATTTTAACAGGAAGTGATTGTCAAGGGGTGAGATGGGGTTGATGGGGACAAAATGTAGTACTGAGTGTATTCCTTCTTCATTATAACACCATAGTCTTGCTGTTCATTTAGGCAAAAGATTTCCACAGCAATTTGCTTTAGTCTCTGCAAAACATTTTTATTCAGAATGTAAGATAAAAACAACAGTCCCTCACCATTTCGCAGATCCTAAGTTTACTGCATACTAGGTTTTTTCTTTTTCATGCTATTTTCTGCCTTACGAAACTTGTCTTTTATGGTAGAATCTGACCTGCTGTAAATGAACAATATTAATAGAGCTCTGTCATCCTACATTGGATCCATAGCATCTATCTTTGGCTCACTCTTCTCCCAAGTACATCAGTAATCTTTATATGTACTACTAGTAAATTCATTCATACATTTGCTGAAGACTTAAATTCTTGTTGATACTGATACTACTTTATCCATTCTCTCAATGCATGGATAGGGCTATATAAAACAGGGATGATGTAGTGTCATTTTGAAAAACATGGCAGTTTTGCAGACTTGGGCTCATAATGTCAAAGTGCAATAGGCTGTTTAAAGAGCTTGGACTATATGTTTACAGAAGATATCAAACTCCTAAGTCCCACCTGGTAATGCTTTATGGGCTAATACAAAGTTGCATTACAAAACCTCTGCTCGTTTTTCTTACCTAATCATGGACAAAAGTGCACTAAGTTTTTATGTTGAAATTTCCTATGAGTCTGAAGTTTTGCTCATTAGCCTGCCCAGTAACAGCCTGTACTCCTTTTGTCCCTGGAAGAAACTTTCCTTTTCTTGGTACGTGCTCTGAATGTGCTCTATTACTTGGGATCATTAGAGCAGACAGTGAAGAAGGTTTGCAACATCCTCTTTCTGCAAAGAGTAGCTCAGTCTTCAGAGCTCTTATTGATTAGATTCTGTCATGCCAGAATGGATCAATTCCTTCCCTTGCCTTGAAAGGTGTGAAGACAATTTGGATATGTCTTATGTCACAAAAATATTTCTTAGAATCTGCGTTTAATCTTTCTGCAAAGGGAAATATCTTCTCTTTATGAGTCAGCATAAAGAAGAGTTAACTGTCATTTATTTTACAACCACTTGCTAAGTATTGACAATTAATTTTCCCTTTTTTTCTATATGAAATGAAAGAACATAAATATCTTTCAAGCTTTAATCCCAAATAACAGTTTTTTCCAAACTTGTTTGTATTTTTGTTGGTTTTCTTTTGGACTCTTTCGAATTGCTATGTATTCTTGTTGAAGTCATTATCTAGGCACACTGGTTTTATCGTAGGGCTCAAAGGAGTAAGTAAAGTGAAAAAATTACTCCTATATTACAGATAAAATTCCAAATAGTATATTTGAAGGCAAATTTCAATATTCTGCACTGCATTTTCCATTGTTATCTCCTTACTCAGTTTATGGTTGATTTTCATCTTCTTCATAGTGCCTAACTTAGGCAGATGTTCTGAATATGATAACTGGGCAGTGGATTTCTTCACCCTGAGTATGGTGTTACCCCTGTCATAATGAATTTCAGCTTCTGATTTTGAATAATTTCTGCAAATGTTCATAATCATCCTGAAAATAGAGGTAAATTGAAAGTGTTCACAACATTGTTAAGCTTTGTTATCTGCAAGTTTTTCATTTTCTATTTTCTTGTTTCTTCACCATCCATGTTGCCTGTCATTCAGATCATCAGTGAAAATATTAGAAGTGTTAGTATTAGAAGTAAGGGGGTTTTTGGTTGCTGATGTCTGTTTGAAATGCTTTCTCACTTTGACACGGAACTGCTGAAGTCTGTACTTGAGAGATTTTTAGAGGGTTCTGCCATGTTACAGGGAATTAATGCAGACCAGATTTTCTTAGCATACTTAGGAGAATGCCGTAGAGAATTAAAAAAAGGTAATGCTTATGTTTATCACATCTATTGCTTCCCTGTTATCCATTAGCTTGCAGCTCTGTCAAAGAAATAAATTATGCCAATTTGATACAACCTTTTTTCTTGACAAATCCATGTCATATGTTTTTTATCATCTTATTATTCTTGAGGTGCTTATAAATTGCTCAATAATATGTTCCAGAATCTTTTCAGGAATCAGTTAGGCTGTCTCCAGCTCCCCAGTCCCTTCTTTCTCTCCTTCTTAAAGATGGTACTAAGATTATCCTTTTCCAGTCCCCTGATAGTATCCAGTGAATTTTAGAAAAATCAGAGACTGATTGACTGGGTCCTAAAGACAGAATTTAATCAAGCCTTGCAAACCTATGCACATACAATTTATCTGAATATTCCTTAACCTGTGTTTCCTAACTTAGCCAGTTCTTTTGCTCCCTTTAAAAATACCTGCTTACAATTCACCTTATTTGTAAAAAAATAAAGCTGTTTTATAAATTAACCTTTTTGTTACCATCAGCTCACCTGGCTTCCCTGTGAAACAGTCAACCTGTATTTTCTTCTGTTTTTGTCTTTTATTATATCTATAAGATTTTTTTCTGCTTTTCTGTTAGTTGATTGGTGTCTCAGCCTTTTTATTTCAGCTTAATGTGTTTGTGCTTTATATTCATAGTACACTTTCTATAGTTTTTTTTGACTTTCAGAGTTCCTAAAAAGGTCTTGAGGTAATAATTAAGGTTGTAATATTTTTTCTTCTTATTGAACTAGTTGGAAAATATGATTTTAATGTTGCATCTTTCAGAGATTTTGGTTGCTGTCACTCTAGTTGATGCAGTCCTTGTTAAGGACTAAACACAGCTTTTGCTTTAAGTTTGGCTGTGGAGAAATGTTTTTTAGGTGCTTTTGAAAGCTTAAAGCAATGAACTCTGTTACTAAGTGATAGATTCAAACTATCTTCCACTTTCTCTCATCAAAAAACCTCGAATTAAGTTTTGATTGGATATGGGCTATTCTTTCCTCCTTTACATTCTGTATTTAATTTCTGTATAAAAAATCTTGGGTTTAAATAATGACTCCTGTGGCTTTGTCAGCATTCAGGAATATAAAAATATTTCTTTTTCTCAGTGTATGTTGCATAAATCAATGCGTTTACTTGGCCTTTACAGAGCATCCAGGATTCACGCCTAATTTCCCAGCTTGTGCTAAATTGGCAAGTGTTGCTGGGTTGGTGGGTTTGTGTTGGGTTGTTTTGGTGTTTTTTTTTTTTTTTTTGTTTGTTTGTTTCGTTTTATTGTTTGGGTTTTTTAATTTTTTTTTTTTGGGTTGGGTTTTTGGGTTTTTTTGGGTGTCTGTGTGGTTTAGGTTGTCTATAATTAATTTTAGATCTATTGTAGAACTCATTCAAGGCTTCTTAACAGGATAACCAATTTGAAGTGTGTTGTCGCCAAAGACAAAAGTTTCAGCTGGGGCAGTTCCTACTTGGGAAGTGGAGAAAGTGAAAAATGGAGGCAAAATCATAGAATAATAGAATGGTTTGGGTTGGAAGGGGCCCTAAGGATGATCTAATTCCAACTCCCCTGCCTTGGGCCAGTAGGATGAAATTCTCTTGAAGAGCCCTGAAAATTATGCCCTTGCCTTTCCTGCTGCCAGGAAATTAATTTTTTAATAGGGAATACAAAGGATGGAGAGGGCTCCTCATTGGTTACAGACACAAAGAATTCTCTCAAATTCATTCTTGAAACTGGTATCTGCTGCCCTATGTCCTGAATCAGAAAGGGCTTTCTAAGTAGAATGGTATAATTTTACTTCCTTTTGGCAATCAATTATTTTGGGTGGCTTTCTTCTTGGCATATTCCTGGTAAGGGTTTAGCTGAGTGGGAAATATGTAAGTTATTTTCTTGTTACTTTAGATATGCTGCAGTAGATTTCTCTGCAGAAATAACTGTAGCCCAGAGTCAGCCAGGCATATGAGCATGAGTGTGACAGTTGTTTACTATGAATAGGTGCTTTTTGGAACCTAGATTTTTGTGCTTATCTGTGTGCAAACTGAGTCCATAAAAATGATGACTAAATTAGGTGAATCATGAATTTTCTTTATGCTTGCTGCCATTTTATAAATCAAATAATCCATTGTTTCTCCTATTCTTAAGTTTCATTGTTAGGCTAGCATTGTAGACTACAGTTCAATTTTTTTTTAAAGATCTTCCTTGACAGTGTCCTGAGATTTCTTTCTGTGAAAAAGTGCTGTACATATTGAACTTATTGTTGCGAAAACTTTATGCCATAAAATTGAAGTAGGGGTCAACTGTTTCTAAATATTTAATGCCAAAATGATTTTTTTTAAGATAATATGATATTAATACACAAGATTGTTAAGATTCATCACTGTTAGAATGGCTCAATATTTAATGCCAAAATGATTTTTTTTAAGATAATATGATATTAATACACAAGATTGTTAAGATTCATCACTGTTAGAATGGCTCAATATTCTTGGACATGATGATATATGTATTATATCACCTTTATAGAGACTTCTCTTGCCTGCAGACTTAAGTATTCACTTAGGCAACTGTCCTCACTTCCTCTTCACTACTAGACAGAAAATTTCTGTGCTCATCCATTTTGTAGCTAAAGAACTGTACAGAAATTGGTAACTGTCTGATTAAGTAATTATACCATGTGCACTAAAAGTCATCACAATAGCATGAGAGTTGGTGCTGATCAGATCCTTTTCTAAAATACTTTATTTTTCACACTTTCTTTGAACTCATATATGTAAATTGAGACAGAGGGAAAGATCTGTCCAGGCAGACCAGACATTTTGTCTTGTTGATTCACCTTTGCCAAGTCCACAAAAGTCTTCACCTATTAATAACCAACAGAACAAGACAATGCCCTTTTCCTAGGATTCTTCTCCTAATTTTGTCCGTGGACACTGGATGATGAAACAAAACAATTCAGTGTAAACGTTCAGAAAGAAGATTCAGATTTTTCTAGTTCATGCACTTTTATTGGAGTCATTACCTAATAAGCATGAAGATGTCAGGAATAGGAAATGTACTTTGAAAAAACTATCCAGCAAGGCAGATGGAGAACTGAGACCATGGTGAACAGCAGGATCTCCCAGCAGCATCAACAGGTATTGTACTCATGTCAGCAATGTTCAGCTTTGATGGGTTTTGCCCATGCTGTTCCTGCCATCAGTGGAGGTTGTCATTGTTGTCTTAGGAGAGAAAAAGAAGTTTCTTTGTAGAAATGTCAGCCTAACATGTCTCGACACATCTCTGATTTGCTTGTACTGAAGTATTAGTGGCTTTGCGTGTTGTATGTTGATATGCACTGGTGGCATTGTGCCCAGCATCTTCCAGTTAGCTGTCACTTTGCATCTTCAGTTTTGCACCTTAAACTGAAGGTGAGAGCAAAAAGAAAGACACTGTTAGTACAATATCTAGATGGATTAAACACAGAGAAAACAAAGAAGAAAAGGGGGAAAAAGACATTAAATATTTATGAATTCTTGCTTTATACTGCTTATTTTGATGTGAGTTCTTTATTCCACATGAGGCCACATACTATCCCAAAGAATTTTACTTACTCTGATGTTTTGATTTTCATTTTTTAAAAACATTTTCCTCAACAGCTGGGCTTTGTAATTTTTATACATCTAGGAGAGAGTGTACTATGGATAGTATTTTTTATTGTTTTTTTAGAAACAGAAGTAAAAGCAGGTACAGATGTAGTATGCAGAATATTTAAACCATGTGCCTTATCCTGCCTTTTATCTGTCAGTTTACCATACTTCAGATTTTATTTTGTGATGCAGCCTTGGAGCTGTTTTTTCTATTTTGCTTACATGATACATGGGCTAAACTTGCACCTTTTTCAGTGAGACTTGCAGAATAAGATTTCAACTTCATGTTGTCCTTTGCTTATCCTGGTAAGAAACTGGATGTCAGCTTGTCCAACACAAAACATGAAGAGCAGATAAACAAATAGTTATGTAGGCTTTTATTCCCTTCAATTTCTTGTTGTTCAGAATTGCATCACTGAGTATGCTCAAAGCTTCCACCCCACCCAGTGCAGCACTGCCTTGTGAATGCTTAAAAATCTGAACACTGAAGATTACAGGGAGAAGGGATGGAAGGCAAAGCTCAGGTATGGCTCAAATCAAGAAATCTGTGGTTATTAGCTTCATCATCAAGCTCCAGCCTGAGAACCCCTTTTTTACTAGATTTTTCTCAGCATGTTTTTAAAGCAAATATAACTTGTCTCTAGTCAGGCTTAATAGTATAAAATTTATAACTCGTCTTCAGTTTAACCTGAGGTTCTGGAGAGCAGCTGAGCCCACAGATTCCTATTGAACACGCATTAGTTAGTACTGAGTAAACACATCCCATTATGGCATTTGTAGTGCTGGAATGAATTAAATAGCATTAACTCATTGCCTCTTTCTAAGCATTGGTTTTCCTTGTGTTGAGAGGAAGATGTTGAATAGCTTACAAATATTTTGACTTCAGAATGAATACTTCAGGGACCTGATGAAGTAAAGAGAACTGGAATTCCATTTTGAAAGAAAGAAGAGAATTCTGCCAATTGTTTCATCAAGAGCTATGCAGAAGATATATAAGTGGATAAATATTATCCAGTAGTATGCTTGAAAAACTGTCATACCTTTCTCCATCAAAACAGAAATTATTGCAATAGAAAAAAACTAGAATATTTGTCTTTTTCCCCCTCTACCTGCTGGGAAACAGAAAAATGGTTTGAAATTAAAAAAACAACAAAAGACAAGAAAAAAATTCCTTTAAATATGTCAATAAAAATACCTTCACTCAGAAGCTAGGTATAATCTCAATTCTTTATCTATCTCTATTTTAATATTTAGAGATCCTAACCTCTTCTGCTTGCTGTAGCTCTTCTCAGTTTCATTCAATAATGGTTTCTGTTCCTCAAATGCCTGAATCTCTTTCAGGTTATCACTTCCAGGGCCACAGGTCTACTAACATTATACCTTTACAGCACACATTTACTACTTTTCCAAGTGAATGAGGCTGTCCCTAGGGTGGGAACATAATGCAGTCTGAGAATTCGCACTAGGTATCTTGGGAAATCTTTATTTTCCTCCACAGATAACGTGTGTCTGTTTAAGCAACAGTCTCCACCAGTGAAGCCTGTCTTCCACTAGATAATTCACTTTAGTGGGAATTGGATGTTCTGAGAAGAATGCAGTAACACATATCAAGCTTCTAGGTCTGCTACCATACATACTAGAGCAAGTAATAAAACAGCAAGATAATAATAGAGCAGGATAAATCCTCTAATTTTCAGTATCTTTTGGACTGATCTAATAGTCACAAAATTGTTCTAGGGAAGAGCAATCTGCTGTGAAATTTAAAAAGATGGATTTCATAATTGTAACAATACCTTTTGAAAATAAACCTGTGGAATGAAGTCAGAATGCCAGAACTTATGTTTTTAACATAAAGAGAACCCCCTCTTGCCTTAAGTTTAACAAGTGGAATTTTATGTGTTCAACAGCTGGCATGCATGTTCTGAGGGGTAAAGAGAAACCTTTGGTAAGGGGAAGAAACAACGTATTTTTAAGATTTCCTTAGGAATAGGAGAAGTCCTCCTTAAAAATCTAACAGTACTGTCTCCTTTTCCTTTTCTTCCATTTCCTTTTTTCCTTTTCCTTTTCCTTTTCCTTTTCCTTTTCCTTTTCCTTTTCCTTTTCCTTTTCCTTTTCCTTTTCCTTTTCCTTTTCCTTTTCCTTTTCCTTTTCCTTTTCCTTTTCCTTTTCCTTTTCCTTTTCCTTTTCCTTTTCCTTTTCCTTTTCCTTTTCCTTTTCCTTTTCCTTTTCCTTTTCCTTTTCCTTTTCCTTTTCCTTTTCCTTTTCCTTTTCCTTTTCCTTTTCCTTTTCCTTTTCCTTTTCCTTTTCCTTTTCCTTTTCCTTTTCCTTTTCCTTTTCCTTTTCCTTTTCCTTTTCCTTTTCCTTTTCCTTTTCCTTTTCCTTTTCCTTTTCCTTTTCCTTTTCCTTTTCCTTTTCCTTTTCCTTTTCCTTTTCCTTTTCCTTTTCCTTTTCCTTTTCCTTTTCCTTTTCCTTTTCCTTTTCCTTTTCCTTTTCCTTTTCCTTTTCCTTTTCCTTTTCCTTTTCCTTTTCCTTTTCCTTTTCCTTTTCCTTTTCCTTTTCCTTTTCCTTTTCCTTTTCCTTTTCCTTTTCCTTTTCCTTTTCCTTTTCCTTTTCCTTTTCCTTTTCCTTTTCCTTTTCCTTTTCCTTTTCCTTTTCCTTTTCCTTTTCCTTTTCCTTTTCCTTTTCCTTTTCCTTTTCCTTTTCCTTTTCCTTTTCCTTTTCCTGAAACCTTTTCCTTTTCCTTTCCCTGAAACCTTTTCCTTTTCCTTTCCCTGAAACCTTTTCCTTTTCCTTTCCCTGAAACCTTTTCCTTTCCCTGAAACCTTTCCCTGAAACCTTTCCCTGAAACCTTTCCCTGAAACCTTTTCCTGAAACCTTTTTGAGGTGCCTGCAAGGGATGAAACTTCAGCAGAGACTCTGAGTGTTCCTGGGCTGTGGCCCAGCCAGCAGCCTGGCTGCCTGTCAGCATTATCTCAGCTGGGAACAGACGTATTCATGATGGCTTGTTGTGGTCTCAGCAGAGGGGTGCATGAGGCATCAGAAAACTACACAGGTTTGTCAGTTTGAAAAAGCTATGTAATTCTCTAAAGAAATTTTCATCTGGAAAACTTTTTCCTATCTTTACATATGTGGAAATATTGTTGTCACCTACTCTAAAACAGGTGGACCAGATGAACTCAGAAGGTACAGTGGTTGTCACTTTTATTTCAGAGTAAAAGGATTCCTCAAATGAATCAAAATAATATGCCCTCTCTCTTATTTTTTTTTCTAAAAGTTGTAATCCCAGCTTTACCACTAGCTCTCCTTACTCAGCTGTAATTGCACAATATGCTGAGCAAATGCAAAAGAAGACAGTGTGACCTACTTTAATGCATGGCAAGATTAGGTTCTAATTTTATTTTGCTTTTTGCAACCCTTTTTCAGGGATCAAATCCCTCTACTTTTAGATTATAGGGGTCCCTGTTTCATAGCTCACTTTCACTGGTTTTGCATCTGTATTGGTGCGACAGTGGGATGAGTTTGAGTGTCTTTATATTATCATGGGTAATAATTTATTAATCTATGAAATTAATCTCTTTTTCATGCTGGTGGATAGCTTTAGTTCAATACCCTTTATGGTTTAAAGTTTGCTCTGTCTTCTTTGTGTTGGGTGTAAATACTGGCAACTGCTCAAGCTTAGATAGATGAAGGAAATTTTAATTACCTTGAGGGAGTGAAGATTGCTTTTTCAAACATAATAGACTATCAATTAAACTGGATTATTAGTCTTTTTATTTTATTTTTTCAGAAGGATATTCAGTTCTATATTATACCATTATTATTCAGACTTACACGGTACAGTTTGCATTTTCTCTTTAAATTTTGGCAGCTGTTTTGGATTTTTAAAAATCATTATTTTTTTATTACTTCATATTGCTGAGCTCAATATTTTCTAACAGCTTTTGTCAAATACAGAAGATAATGCCTTTCAGCTTTTTTATTATTAAGAGCTTTTCTTTTTTTTTTTTTTAAATCCATGTTATTTTATTCTTCCCCCTATTTTTCTTTTTCTGTAGGTAGGTGTGTGGAAGAAAAAAACCTAGCAATTTTCTTGGCAGTATATTAAATATGACAGCAGGAAGGACAAAGATAAAATAATACACACATACCGGTTATTTGAACAATACAAGCAGAGAAACAATGGGTTTGTTTTAGCCACCAGGGAGAAATGAATTTGTGTGATTTGACTGCTAGTAATATTTCTGATATAGTAGTGGTTTGAAAAAAAAATCAAGCTTGGTATAAATGCTCAGAGTTTGGGTTTTTTGTCTTTCTCACTCAAATCAGTATAACCTTTTCCTGGATCAAACAGTGCTAACCATAGACAGTTACAAACATGTTTGGAATAAATTAGCTCATAAACATTTTATTCTCATCCCTTAATGGGGAATGCTTCACAATGCACTGTCAAATATGATGAGATTTCTCATTTAATGGCTCACTTTATCAACATTCTAGTAATTGCACTTTTAATGGCACAGTGTTTGTGTGAAGCAATGGTGACATTCAGTGCCCAGTTAGACTACAATGTGATTGATCCTCTGCATACGTTGCTTAAGGGTCTTATAATTCATATTCTCTTGTTTTACAATGGCAGGTATGAGAGAATCTGAATATGCAATGAGTTAATCTACATCAAATATCAAGTTGCTTCAAATACTGAATGCATTTTCCAAACACATGACCACATGAGAATGATCTGAAAATATTTTTCCAGCTTACAGTGCTCAGAGCTGCACCTGGGAGTTCATATCGGTTTTGGAAAAAAATCTGGAATAAGCTGCATTATGTGATATACAAACTCTTTATAAGCTTTTCGAGGTAAAGGGTTAAGTGTAAAAAGCTTTATTGGCAAGAGCTTGAGAGCTGTCTTGTCCATCAAGAGTCACACGCATGATAGTTGGATGCATTATTTGTTAAACACTGTTGTATAGAAATTTTAAGGAAAGCTACTTTTTAGGGGGAATCCAGTTATATTTGAGTGAAACAGAGAAAGCAGTTCAACTCATACCTTTTAAATTAGTCTGCATAGTTTCTTGGAATCAGGAAGGAAAGATGTCCATCACTTAGGCCCTCTTTGTTGACCTTACATGCAGTAGTCTTCTAGTGCTTAAGTCCTTCAATGTTTCAGGTAAATCTACCACAGTTTGAAATGACCATATATTTATGAAGTATAGCTGTGAGTGTTGCCTTTCTAAAATGCAATTATTGGATGAGGTTTCATTTGATTAAGACATTTGCTCCATATATAGCCGAACAAAGCTCAGTTTTTCCTGTTGCATTGAGAGTAAGGACAATCTTTCTTTTGCCTTGAATTCGGCAGAAAGTAAATCTCCTTGCATTCCAGTTGGTGAATTGCCAATTTATTATCACAAAAATAGAAATAATTTGATTTCTAGCTCTGAGTGTTTTAAATGCTGTTTTACATTCCTCCTGGGTTACCCTCCCTTCATTAAAACACTTTGCATCCTTCAAGATTGCATACTCAGCAGGGAAGCAGCAAAGCTAGAATATATATAACTTATTAAGACTCTTCCATCAGGCTTACCCATGCCCCCCTGACACCCAGAGCTCTATTGTGCATTTATCACACTCCTCTTCAGCTGTACTGGCTAGGTTGCATTGTTTCAGCTTCCTTTGCTAACTGGGGGCTTTGCCTTAAAGTCAAGGTCTGGTCTGTATGCTTGGATGCAAACATCAATAGCCAATTAATCCCAGCTGTAAATCAGTTGAAATCAGTAGAGGTAGATTGGTTGGAATAAATTATTCTTTCTTTTACATCTGAGCAGCTCTGCTGATTTCTGTTGGGCACCTGAGGGCAGAATTTATTTCCTGAAGTCTGTTGTAGAGATGTGGCTGAGCTACCAACACCAGATTGCAAGTAGTGCGCTGAACTTTTTTGTGCAACAGCTATAAGAGGATGTCAACTTTTATATTATGTATCTGCAAGTTTAGTCTGGTCACAGAGGACTCTTACTCTTGCTGCTTTGTTCAGTTCTTGTGTTTGCAGAAGGCTTGTGCCAGTCACTACCACCTGGACTGCCAGGTCACAACTGCCTGAGAGCCACCACAGCCACTGTTCAGCTGCATCCCTCCTGTGTAGTCTAATTTCCAACAGAGTCCCTGCCTTTGTGTTCCCCAGACAAATGCACTGACATCTTACTTCCAACTCCAGCTTATTGCCTAGATGCTCATCCACCCCGGTACCCTGGTTTTGGGTTCCTATGCAGCCTGCAGCATTGGTTTTATGAGCTGAATTTTATACCTGGCATAGGTGGAGAGCCTAAGTAGCAGATGCTTTTCTCAGTTTTCTTTGAACTGATGTTTTACATTGCACATTTGATTAATAACAGATTAGTTTACTTTATTAATCTGTTGCTGACCCATATCTGTTCTTTTATTTGCCTTACTCTTTAATCTGTTATTCTACTGAATGTAAACTTACTGAAGCCTGTAGAAGACTATCAGCTTCCTTGTAATTTATCACGTCAGTGAGAGAGGTTAATTTTGATGGCAATTAATTTATGGCAAACATAAACAACAATTAAACAGTATTTGTATATTAGCGTTAACTACTGTGCTTCAAAGGTAGCAATCAACTTATAATTAATAGAAACAAATTGTAACAGCGGAGAGATGAAAAAAATTAATTCAACCTCTCCCATTTATTTAATGTAATAAAAATATAATGACTTAATTGATCTTTAGCTACTGTAAGTAAAAGCTAATGACATGAAATGAAGTTTAGATACTGGCTTCAGGGAATATTTTTTCATGTAATAAAATACAATGGGATGCACATAAGTGAATACTTTATGTTCACCATTAATGGAATGATGTACTTTTCACTGTGGCAGGATAAATACCTATAAACAATTAATATGGGGAAGTCTGCTTGTTTTTAAAAGCATAATATCTGGCAGTACGTGCAATGGGGACACATGTTGCTAAATTAAATGATTATGGAGAGAACTTGATAGGGGATATTTTGTATCTTGTCCATTAACTCATCCTTCAGGACACGCACAGAATGTCTTTGGTATCACCAAATCAAAACTCTAGTATCTCCATGTAGTTTGATAACCTGACCTTTAAAAGTCTTAAGGGACTACTATTAATGTGACTCTCTTTTTGTCTAAATTTTGTAATGCTAGCTGTAACATGAAGACCACTTTAATTAACTTCAGAAAAATTCTGTTTATGTTCCATTTTCTGTTATTTTTGATGGGAAAAAAGGTAAGATTAGGCAAACATCAGAGATTCAGGCAGTAGCAACCAACCTGGGCTATGTTTCATGACGCAGCAAGAAGCTGGGTGCCAAGGTAGATCATTAATAGCCATTAATTTCATGTGCATGTGCCATGAGATGTATTGACATTTTCAGGAGTGTAAAGGAAAAACAATTTATTGAAAACTATGTGGTATCTAGATAAATTTGGTAATTTTATTTACATTCACAATTCAGGTACAAATTGCTGTCAGAAAGAAAATGAGGGAAAAAACATCAAGCAAGTTTAAATTAAATTAAAGTCACTTTGATTTTCATTAAACTAGAAAGAAATGTAAGTATTTTAAGTATTAATCAGATTTGCAATTAAAATTAAATAAATGAATCAATGAACCAGCAATCATGTTAGACTGAAACAACATCAGGTGAGCAATTTTAACCACTCAGTACTGTGGTTAACCACACTATGTGGTAATGACAGGAAGTCCATTTCTGAACTGAAACTTAACTTATTTTTCTGTAGTCTAACATACTAGAAAAGTACAGCCATTAATGGCACTTAGTATTTTTTCTTTCATGAGTTTTAAAATTTGCTTTTGAAACCTTTTATTTAATTTTCTCTGTAACATTCTGTGCCAGTTAGTTTCATAGTTTACTTATGCATTGTGTGATTATTTGATTGATGTTCCTGGTTTTGGTTTCTGTTTTTCCAAAGCCAGGTGGGTATTTAATTGGTGAGGAGACTCATGGAGTGTCCCCTGGATTTTAGAACACTGTTATACTAAATGGCTGAAGTTTCTCTGTACTCCTGAAAAGGTAGTATTAATAGGTTTTCTTTTAATTGAAGTTAGTATAGCAAAATTTTTATGAGAATACTTGCTCCTTCAGTTTCTTCAAGTCTTAGCTGCCCATAACATTTCCCTCATTTTTACTGAACGTAGTGCCAGCTTAGTTGACAGGTTGTTTTTGTACTGTACATGTCTGCAAACGTGAATATTTATTTCTTAGAACAGCCTCGTGTTGTTTTGTTAGATTATTTGTCAAAGATTAGTCAATAATTTTATGAATGATGAGATCTTTCTGTTGCCAAAAAGCTTTCATGTAATACGCTTTACTGACTGATATAAATCTCAAAAGGAATCTTTTATTGCAGAAGTGTCTGGAGTAACACTAACACAAGATACTTGTGCATTTTTTCTTTCACCCAAGGACTGGAAAACAGAATTAAGAACATTGTTGGTTGTGTTTTTTTGGTTTGGTTTCCTTTTGTGAATGTGTATGTATTTATGTACCAGAATGCTTCTGCATAAAATGTATTTGGATGAGAGTAACTATAAAATTAGTTTCAGCCTTTTCTTTAAGCTGCTAATGTGGCACTTGGTGTTGTTGAGATGAAGATATAAGTTAACTGGTTGTTGTTGTAAACCAGGAAGCATTGTGTGAAGCTAAATGAAGCCATGAAGTTTGGCAGTCACAGCCTTTTTGAAGCTAGAAGCTTCAGAAGCTTTTGCCAGATGATGGTGACAATTCTTCTGTTCTCTAGTTAGTTTTATTGCTTCATAGCCAATTTGTCTCTTCTAGGATTGGCTCTGGTCCTATTCCTGGAAGAGCTACATGTAGCAAATTGTCCATCACAATTAGGATAGGCTAAAACTGAGGATTCTGTCATGGAGGCACTAGTTGCTGGTTTGAAGCTCTCTGGTGTTGTTCAGTCCAAGTGACTGGAGAGCTTCAGTCCAGATTATTTTCCCTTCTCTTCCTCAGAAACTTGTGTGGATCAACTTTGCTATTGCACAAAATCTGTGAATGGTCATCTGATGGAAGACTAACTCAGCTACTTTTACCATTTTGAAAGAAACATGAATTTTTTTTTCCTCAGCATTTGCTAGTTTCTCTCCAAGTATGGCAACAGCCATGCTATTGTCTGCATTCGTCATCCAACTTCAGCCAATGGTTATCACTCACAAATAGATTACCTGTCTTCTCAAGAAATCAGTTAAAAAACTGTAGCTAAAACTGCTGCAGTGCTTTCCCTAAAGTCCCCACATGTTCTTCAAAGGATTAACATAAGCAGATGTTGCACATACAAAGGTAATTTACCTCCTCTGCAAATTCTCCAGAGAACCTCTCTGTGCGTTGCTAAAAGGAAGTGTGTGGATTTATATATTTGAATGGGCTTCTCCCTTAATTTGGAATCTGAAAAAACGTTTGCATTTTTAGGTTCTTTTTGAAGAGTAATATGTGTCGTGCATATTTGAAACAGACTTCAAGGCAAAATATGGGTGGCCAGAGGTAGATTAAACAGCTCAGAGTGGATAAAGTCACCTTAGATTCAGTGTTATATCAATTTCCAACAACTTAAGCCAATGTCCAATAAGCAGACTCTTGTTTTTTTTATTCTAGGTAGATTCTTTCTAACTGTCCGGTTACTACACTACATATAAATTATATATGTTTTGAAGTTATATATGCTCCAGTACATATAAATTATATGTGTCTTGAAGTTACTACTCTTGTTTTTCATGTCGTTATAGTCAATCTCCTTCATTTTGGTCAAAAGAGCATTGAATTAAATCGTATAAAGTGGAAGAGCTCCAGCAGGAAATGTGCAGAGCGACTGCAGAGGCTGTCAAGAAAACATTCACAGAGTTTAATGACAAAAAAGAGGCTAGATGTTTTAGCAGAGAGAGTAGGAAGACTACTTCTGTACAGGCTTAATCCTGTAGAAAAGTGCAGGCATTGGTCAAGTATACTCAATTTTCCATGCAATACCATAGGAACAGTAAAGATGTCATCACCTAAGCTTAATTGAAACAGAGGAAAATGATGTGACTTCAAAAATAGCTTAAAAAAAATCTCCTGTTTGTAGTAACACTTTGAATTTTTCAGAGCATGTCAATTAGTCATTATTTCTGTGACATTGACTCCAAGACACTTGGAGGCCAGTGCTCTGTGAGTTGGGAACTGTAGAAATATGTACTGTGCAGTAGTTCCCTTTTCAGGTAGCACTGAACTATACCTTAGCTGTTGCATGGACCCTTGATAGAGTAAGGAGGGCAGTCCTGCTAAATTAGAAGTCCTGCATGTAGTTTCCTTTGTGCTATATTGTGATTTCCCTGACAACACCCCTGCGGACAGTTTCACTGACCTGTCTCATGCAGTGATTGCATCAAACTATGTTATTTGCCACAGTGTGTACTTCCTTTCCCAGCTGAGATTTTTTTCCTTCATCTTTACACTCACAGTGGTGTGTAACTGCTCAAATCAGATTGCATTTGAAGCCCAAGCTCCTTCTGAGTAGGTCTCTATCATGTTGACATTTTGTAATCATGTTAGGAATCAATGTAGGCTTCTTTTTTTTTTTAATTGACAAGAATAAGATGAAATATCAAGTTAAAATCAACTTCCTTGAAACAGTTATTTTTCTTTCAGATTAAATCTTGATTGTTGTAGCTCTTGTGCTGCTATTAATAGCTGAAAATGAAGTTTGATTTTTGTCAGTTTTGTTAACAAGACCTTAAATACTCTCCCGTTTTGGCAAGCTTTGATCAGTGTTTTCCCTACGAATAAGCTGAAGGCTTACTCCTCGGCAAACTTCCCTGTTTTCTTTATTTCTGTCTCAGCATACCCATTTTGAAAGCAAATTTCCATTTGATAAACCAAGCTGCTTAGAGCTTATCCAGTTCTTTCTTAGGAAGTTGCCAATTTGCTTCTTATTTGAAAGTCCTTCTTTAAAATTTGTTCTGCTTCTCTGGAATAAGATAGCAGATTTTCCACAGGAGTTTGTTTTTTAATCCCTTTCCTGTTTTCCAGCAAGCATATTTCAGCAGCTTTAATTTGTCAGTAACCCACTTATGACTCTGCTCTGCTTTATTTGCTCAAGTTTTCTTTTCTCTAGCATGAAGATGTAGACTCTCTCTCCCTTTAATTATAATACTGTAGATAATTACCATTCTGCCAACTTTTTTTTTGCTTTTCACTATCAAAAGAGTTTCTGAAACCGGGTTGATTTAAATACGTTTTATCTTTTTGTTGCAATTCAATTGTGACTGTTCATTCAATGATTATTAAAAAAAGTTCATCATCTTCTGTTACATTCTACTGTCTGCCTCTTGAGTGTTTTTGCCACTGTAACTCTGTGGAAACAGCAGGTAGGGGTGAGTTTATTGTGCTCATCTGCTGTGAGTCATTTTAATGTGGCAGTAGGCCTTGTTGTGCATAGGATATGCTAATTTAGGCCAAATGCCTCGTTAACATCAATAAGTAGCTTTTGAACTGCATCAGCTCAGTGCCTGGATGAAGAGAACCTCCATCCAAGTGGAGTGAGAGCAACTGTTTGCACCTGTCTTTGGAAATGCTCACTAATTCTTTCAGTGATAGTGCTCAACCATGAGCTCTTCCTTCCAGCTTTTCTCTAAACAGTCTGAAGCAATTTCTAAGCTATTCTGTTCGACTGCAAATCTTTGACATTGAAAAAGATCTGGCTGGCTTGACAAACATCATTTGTTCAGACCAGGATAATTTTAAAATTATAATTTCATCAAACTTTGTATCAAAGCTTAAACACAAGACTTAATGCTTTTGATTCCTCTTCAGCATATGAGAAATACTGAGTGTAGCACACCCCACTGTCATACCTGTCTCCTTCGAACTTCCTTTATAGGCTTCTTTACTGAAGAAAGACCAAGCTGAATATGAGATTGAGTGTTCTGGGTCTTAAATTCTGGAAGTATATTTATCTAGCCCGTAACAGTCGTGTACACTTGATAAGAATACTGAGGAAATTGCTAGCTTTGAATTAAAAGCTTTAGTTTGTGGTCTGTTATCCTGAAGAATCAAAAATATGTTTTATGTTTTAGGAGCACAACTACCATTTTACAAGTAATTCAATGAATTTTTCCCAGAACTTGGAAATCTGACCTTTACTGGCTTTAGCCAGACTCCCAACTCAGTGGAAATACTCCCTTTAATTTTAATTAGTATTAGTCCCAACAGATTAATTTATCAACAAGTAACAAATTGTGAGAATGGAGCAAAACCTAACATTTGATAAAGTAAATGTGAAGTTTTCAGTCAGTAGTAATAGAGTTATTCAGTTTGAGAGATATGAATATGATATCTGAATATCATAGGTGAGAGATGAGAGTGCTATTGGAATCAGTCTTATGTTTTTCTATTTCTTAAAAACCTTAGGGCAAATGTCAACTACTCTGCCAAAGCATTCCTCCAGTTTGTTTTCTGTAACAACTGGAAGGAGAGACAATAACATTTTTAACCATGATATAACAGTAGCTTAGGCGAGTTTCTGTCAGTCCTGCCCAATAAGCGTGACTGCAGGTTCATAGTACTAGGCTGGAATAAATTACCTAGCTATGTTTACCTGGTACAAATATCTCCTGACTGTTCTGTACCCTGGTTATGATAGTTACAGTTATCAATTAACACAGGCTACCATTACAGCAAGCCTGTGCTATATGCACAAATTATGACTTGCATTTTAAAACCACATTATAAATTCAGATATTGAGAGATCAATGTTTTTGTACCATTCTGAGCTCTGAAAGCCTTCCCTCTATACAGAACTTGAAGCAGACTTTATTCTGTGGTTTGCTCAGCACTCACTGGGCTTTTTCAAAGAGGGTGAAGGATCTTTGCAGTGCAGGAGAGCATTCCTACAGGTACTAGAAATCTTTTAATTTTTGTATGCTGACTCCACCCTATGGCACATATGTTTTTATTTTCTTGCATACCACTGAATGGGCATGATTTAGCTACTTACAGAATAAAGGATGTCCTTTTAGCTGTGTTAGGGATAGGAGGTTGGAAAATTTGGGTGGTAATGATGTGGTCTTTCATAATACTTTCATAATTCCTTCCAGCTGATTTTTCTGATTGTCCTGTTTTCCTCATATAAGTCAGAAATATATTTGCAGTTTATTCCAGGCTAACTTAATCCATATCTGTAAATTGCTTTGAGATCTTTTCAGAGTAAGCCTCCTAGAGCTACAGTGTCCTTTTTCTTGATAATTTAATTTTAATGTTAATTTTCAGAAACAAGATAAAACATTGCTTTTACAACATTTTTCTACAGTGTTAACAAGAGTAGCTAAGGAGAAAGACCTCCATATTTAATCACTGTTTCAGGATTGCTATGTTTCAAAAAGGAGCTTTACAGCTGAAATTCATCGGTCTTTACAAGAGCAGTGCAGTTTCTGTGAGTGACATTTCTCTAAGGCAGGCTTTTCAGTGTGAGTCTGCAGATTTCACAATGTCTTTTGTTGTTCTAGTGTCAAGGTCATGCAGCCTTCCTAACCAACATGTGAAGAAATTCTGACACATACAAAATCAACATAATAGCTGTCTTTGATGCCTTTAGGCAGTACTAGTAGTTGGGTATAATTTTACATAGCTGACAATTGTTTCATTGAGAAGTCTGTGAAGAAAGACTTTCTTAGGTGCTTCATCCATCTTACCACTTTTGTTTTAATCTTGTATTATGGTAGATCAGCCTTCTTTTTTACTCCATATAATTATTCTGGTGCCTCTCGATCCCAATACTGAGAAGCAATGCATATTAGTACTAGTCTTCCTTGTATGCTCAGGGAGAGTGGATAGTTTTGGACTGTCGCTGTATGTTTAAGATTGCATTTTTTTATCTGAACAATAACCAATTAGGAAAAAAAAGGCCTTCATTTTTGCTGCCAGTGTTAATCCATTCATTAACTGGCAACGTTGATGAATGAGTGGTCTCTCTAGAGGATGAATATGCTCCCTTCCCAGTGTAGACAATGTGACCTGTTTATAACCTGTGTGATTTGAGTGACAGTTCAACCTGCTGCTCTAGTTCCAGAGTAGGATCAATGCTAATAAGGAGTGGAATGAAGAAGGGTTATAGATACAATAATGATCTCCCCGAGGCCTTTTCGGGGGGTAAAGAAAAGCACGGATTTATCACTGCTCACATATTGAACTGATAGCTGAGTCACCTTTTCTTTAAGCTGAGAATAAACAGGCTCTGTAAGTGTATGATGTACCTTGTCATATTTACAGTCTTAGCCTTAATTGTCCAAAGATCAGCTCTTGAAAACCTGTCTAAACTAGCAGTAATCCTCCCAAGTATTACCTTTGTTATGTCCCAGCACAACATCTTTTGTACAATTAATAACGTAAAGTCAAGTCTGAGTTTTGTCATCTTAGAGCACTTGTGAAAAGTATATTTGTGACTTGCTATCTAGAATGCTCAGGGGATGGTACATTTGTGCCCTGAAATATAAGTAAATCTGTAATAGTTATTGCCAGGTCCAGCGGTCTGTAGATGTACGCTGATTTGAAAGCAATTATTTATACAACACATGCAACAGAGAAATTTAAGGGCTGCTTTTACAGACCTCACTATGATTACCAGACTAGATCTAGTCAGGTAGCGTTTTTAGGTGTTTTCTGTGCTATTCAAATTATATAACAGCACTTTCAAGGCTGTTATTTCTCCTTATTGTCAAAATGTTTCTATTAATGTAGTTAGAATGAGTTGCTGAGGTAACATTTTAGCAGAAAGAGTATGGTGGTACTCTACAGTTGGTCTTAATTGTCTGCATTAGGTAATTTCCAGTGTGAAACAAGAGAAACATCAATTGGCACAGACTCTAGTAAAACAGATATATGTTATTTCAGTAATTGTTCCAATTTGTAGAGGTTTATAAGGATACATTTATTCTGTGACATTCATACCTATTTCATGTTTGCAGTTTAAAATAAATAGAATCCAATACACTATCCTATTATAAGCACCCTAATGGATTTAAATAAAAAGACAAAAAATAGTTTCCAGTATAATTAAATTGAGTGCTGTGGTATTACACTGGAAATGCTCAGTAGAATTTGAAGCACATAGGAGAAATATGCCAAAAGCACAGCAATTATGCAATAAATCTCTTAAAATATCTACATTATTTGTGCTGGGAGAGGGGGAATAAAATAAAACCCCTCTGCCACTGTGAGGCCTGGAAATAATAGCATGTGTATGCTTCTTTTAAAGACACTTGAACAAGAATTGGGCATTAGGACACTGTTTTATTGTAGTATGAGTATTACCCATGCTTTTCCCCCACTTTTTTCTTTATTAGAGAGAAGAGAGTAGCAGCTTGTGTGAATGATCGTACATAGAAAACACTGTTCTATCTGTTCAAGAGAAATGTAAGCATGTGAGATTGTATTTTTAGAGGTAGTAGGATATGTCATTGTACGTATATTGAAGAAATCTCTGAGATAAAGGTGCAATGAAAATAGTTTGTGTTGTTGTAATTAAGGACCATTTATAAGAAGTATTGACTTGAGAGTGAATTTAGAGTGCCTTGGCAATCTTTATTGTTTCATGTCAGCTTCTGAGGGTTGTGTTTTGTCCTTGTCTCTGTGATCAAAAAACAAGCTATGAGAACCCCGTGACACTGGTGTGTGGAACCAAGTAGCACATCAGCATGAGAGAACTGGATTCACCACCTTCATGGACTAGCAATATATTTATTCTTTTTGGATCAGGCTCTTTAAAGTAAGAATAATAGACACATTCTTTCCTTGGGATTTCAGAAGTATTTGCTCTGAGAGTGACGAAAACTTGTGATGAAACTTGCATTATGTTCCAGGTCCCAGGAAAATTGTAGTGTGTTAATTATTTAACCTTCGTCCATATCTCTAAAACTGATCCTGTCTGCCTGTGCCTCTTCATGCTGTCATGGAGATTCCTCTTCTGCTTCTCTCCTTTTTGCTTCTGTTTGCATTTCTGCTCTCTCTACTCTCTCTCTCTAGGTCCTGCAGCGAGAGCAGGCCTTGCAAATCAGGGCTGTGAAGAGTGAACCTGTGCTTTTCAGGCATGCTAAGTACAAGGGCTCATCCACTTTGTCAAGTTCCAGTGTAAGCTCCCAGTCTCAAAGAAACAGAGAATGTAGATTTGTTGATATAATAATTTGAGGGGTATCCATTATCAATAAACTCAAAAAATCATTTTTATTTCTAAAATACAGTCCAAATATAGCAAAGGCTTTTGGCAGTGTACCTTTTCTCTGCTTTTTTAGTATGTACTTCATTACAGGTTTAAGAGGAATGAAAATAGCATTACTTAATTACCATACCAAGCACTAAACTGAAACTAAATCTCTTTCAATGTGTTAAGGTTGTCTCTGTTTTATAGTGTGACAGAATTTGGAAGCATTGGTTAGAACAATACGGAAGCCATAAAAGTTAATTATGAAAGAATTGTTTAACTTAATTTGTTTCACCTTTGTATTTAGAAAAGCAATAGTGTAAAATTGCTACCTGTAATTACTGAAATCCAATTTTGCTAACTAGTTAATTTTGAACTCCTTTTACCCATGGCAAAGGAGAAAAATGGAAGGAGGCAAGCAGCATTTTAAAATTAAATTTTATTCAAATGTCTATTTAAACACAATTGTGACTACTTGGATGCCTTAGGGATATTATATAATGGACCTTATGAGACATTGTAGTGTTTAGTATTAGTACTGGACTTACAGGCCAAAGAAGAAGGAGAACAGTGCTTCATTGTTAAGAAAGAAAAATTCCATTGCATCATTTTACCCACAGTTTTGTGTACCTTTTCCTCCACCATCTCTTACATTAAAAATTTAACAATAGGCCTTGTTAGCAAAAACTGTGATAAAACAAATAAAGCAGATTCAGAAATTTAGTGCACTAATACTACCTTCTTAAAAATCATGTGACATGGATTTCTTGAATTTTCAACCCAATGCAATTTAGTCGTCATTCAGGTTTGAGCTTTCCATGTGTACAGTCATATGACCTGAAAAACTGAAATTAGAATATCCTCTACCAGGAGAGAAGAAAACAAATAAAATCTTGGGAGTCTGAACTCTGCCACTCATCTGCTCAAATCTGGATTTAACTGCAATTCAAAGAAGTTTTAATGGTAAACACTAACAGGTGTTTATTACTAAACAACAGGCAGTTAAGTGTTGGACAGGATCACTTTTTGGTCCCAAAGTAGGAAATAGTTGCCAAGATTGGAATACTGAAGTTAACATGCTTCAGCAGAGCAAGAGGACGTTCTTTTGAATGCCCTGTCCCCAACTGTTTACCTCTCACACAAATAGAGTATTGGGTACACTTTGTCTTCAGCAAGTATCATCATGATTCATTAGCCATAATGCTAATGGTCATCAAGCAATGTTACCCAAACTTACTTTTCATGAGTTTGTGAAATTCTGAAGGAGACAATTTATTGTGCTATTTGCAATGTTCTGCCTTCCTAAAACTTCTGACCTATTCATTTCAGAAGCAATGAAAATGATGTCTCTGCTTTTCTCCCATCTGTTCCACCCAATAGATTTTTGAGTGTTGAGTTCAGTGAAGCATAGGTAATTACCTGAAATTAGTTGCCACTATTTGTATGTTCTTTTGTGTTTTAAAGAGTCCTGTTTTCTAATGGGTGTTGTGCCGTGCTCACTGAAATATTTGGGGATGTTCTAGGTACTATTTAATAATAAATGGAAATGACTGTATCACACGCAATTCTTGCTTATGTTACCAGTAAGAAAAAAACTCAATTCGTAGATTTTGATGTTAATTCTAATGTAGATTTTGTTTTCATTAATGTTTTTCTCACTTATTGGAGAAAGGGATAGCAAGGAAAGAATGAGTATTTTGGATAAGGAGATTCAATTTTGTTTTGATTCCTATCTAGAATATAATTTTTATAGAGTCAAGAGTCTGGGCATTCATTTGTGCCATGGGACAAGTCTTAAATGAGGCAAACAAACAGGTTTTCTCTACCACACCACATATTTCTTCTGTTTCAACTGCATCTTTATACCCTAGCTGATGATGATATGCTAATGTGCTTACATGAGGGAAGAATAGCTAATGCAGATGGCTCGCTTGCCAAAGAAGCTATACCATTCTTCATGAAGCCCTATAAATTCAGTGTCTCCTGGTGTCGTGATACAGGTTTTGAAAAGCATGTATGGATCTAAAAATTACATGTTAGACTAGATTTCCTTCTAGTATGGCATAAAAGCCTCCTTGTACTACTGTGTTTGCTGCTATGCTCTGACGGTGTAAACCTCTTGTGCTTGTATCCTGTATTTGCTAGATTTCCTGGAATGTCAAGAAGAAGCAACCATTTTTAAAGGGTGGAGGCCTAATGGATTTGTGTGCTTTGTCTTATGCTTCTATTTAAATATTTTGGACAAATCTTTTATTGTTCTTTGTTAGTGTTAAAAATAATTAAAAATCTGTTGCTTTCATGGAAATGAAAGTTTCATTGCAATACTCAATCAGACTGGAGCTGTGCCAGCTCTTTATGCCTGAATCCTTGCTGAAATACGTACTCTTCTATTTTTTGCTCTCTCCAAATATATTGCATTGACTATAGTGGTGTTTGTTAATCAGTTTTTCTATAGTGCTGGCACTGTGTCTTGTGAAACCCTGGCTGCAGATTCTTGCATTGATACACTGGCAACAAGAAAACTGACAGCTGGCTGTTTTTCAGGAATATATAATCATGTTTTCTGATCACTTGCTCCTATGGCTGTCTTTCAACATGTAAACAGAGGGACAGATTCAAGTCTTAGCTACACCACTATAAATATGAGACTATCAAAAGAAATCTTTTGAACTCAGAAGTGCAAATCAGTGTTCATTCTGGTCATACAGTTAGTTTTAAAATAAAGGGAACAGAAAAAATGCTTTTAAAAAAAAAATCCTGCAATAGGCTTATAGTATTTTAGATTTAAATGGTTGTTTTTTTTTGTCATTATTGAAACTGGGATTGAATATCTGATGGAGATTTTGAAATTTAGTGACAATATTGATTAAAGGAAGATAAAGTTTATTAGAAAACTATGTACCCATCTGTCCATTCATTCATGCTTTTATCTTTGGATTAACATATAATATCCAGTTGGCTGACATATGATAATGATGCAAATAATTTTTGAAATTGGCTTTATTACTCTTTAGTATGTTAGTGTTTATTTAATTTTCAGTGAATGGCAGAAATGCATCTTTTAAGGGAAACTCAGAATAAAAAAGGCACTGACAGTGAGATGAATGCTCTTTGCTTTGTATGGATTTAAACCATACTTCCAGGGGAGGTTTTTTTATACTTACATTCCAGAACACTGCAACAAAGATGTCTGTGGATATTCTTTAAACATTCCACCTACAGAATTTGCATATAATATCAAAATCCAGATTATATAACATATGTAATAAATTTCAGTGGAAAGCACTTATGAGAATGGAACTCTCAAAGCAGGTTTTGGGGTACAGCATTTGTTCTAGACCCCTATCTAAGTGCCTCAATTAATTCTTGAATTTTCAGAGCTTCTGAGCAGACCTAATTTGCTTTGAAGTCATATGAAACTGCAGAATGGTCTTAGCACACAGAAAATGATAAAGCAGAGCACAAAACTATCTTTGTTTCCTGCTTTAATTCAGTTCTTCAGCTACAGAACTATGCTTTTGTTTGTACTATCGCACAGTCAGAATGAAGCAGTGGAACTGTTGTACTTAAATTAAAAATGAAAGGTGTTTAGCAATTCTGTTATTTGTGATGTTGCCTGCTGTGTGTTTTTGTACTTTGCTGTAATTTGCTTGCTTATATAATGCTGTCTGTGACAGCCTTCCTCATATGAATATCACTTTTTCTCTGCATGAAGTCCCATGCATTTGTCAAGCAAGGATGGACAGTGTGGGCTTTACCAGTTTAAAATAAGCATGTCATAGAATACTGGCATTAGAGGAGAGGGAGGTGAGGGATTTACAGCTAATTCATCAATCTACTAAATGTGGTACAAAAAACGTTCAGTACTTTATCAAGAGTATCTGTACATGGCTTTTCTTCATGGAAATAATATCATTTTCTGTGGGAAATATCTCACTTACTGGTAATCTTATAGGTAGAAATAGGTTGTAGTCTGCTGAAATAAGAAAATGAGCAAGAGGCATCAAAGTACTTTTAAAAATGAGACTCAGGGTGAAAGGGCATCGATGATAACTAAGTGGTGTTATGAAATCTGTCTTCAGGAGAGAGTGGCCCAAGAGTGGCATTTAGCAAATGTTGCTGTTCAAGAGTATCCTAATGAACTGATACAGTAAAGAACTGCCGTTTTATTATCTTTGTGGATTCTTTCTATGGCACTTGATAATCTAGGATTAGATAAATTTTGAACTTTTAATCAGAGATTCAATCTCATGCCTACTATAGAGCAGAAATTTATATTGTTAAAAATATCAAGGATAGTTTTTTGTGTTACAGAGCAACTGCATTAAATGAATTGTATTACTGTGAAGAAGTCCACATTTGAAAAGTTAGAAAATGTCAAAGTGATGGCTGCAGGTGCACTTATGTGCATAATCTCTTCCTTTGATCTTGCTGCTTACTAATTAGCTAGAATGTGCATTGTGTTTAAACGTACAGTGCTAGATACAGCTCTCTGAAATTCTCAACCTCCACTGAGGTTTGGGGACTTGAACCCTGTTAAAGCCTACAGAAAAAGGGTTCTGGGTATTTGAAGCTTTAGGAAGTTGGGACCTACAGTTGTCACTGAAATGTGGTAATTCTAGAAAGGAATTGTAATGAAAAACAGGGAAGAAACATTGTTGGACAGTATAATATGAAAAGGCTGGTAAATTACCATTTTTTGAGAAATTACCAGATGGAAGACTTCTGAGTGGAACTACAGTTTAAACAGTCCCTAGAACGCTGTCTATCATTCATACCTATTTTGAAGCTGGAGTTTTGAAATCTATGCTGATTACATAGTTGTATGCATTTCAGGTAAAGTCTTTTTTTCTGAGTTTGAAACGTAAGTTAAGTAGCATGAACCTGTGACCAAACTAATCGTATCTTTGCTTATTACGTGTTTTCTATAACAGTTCATGTTATTTAGACTAAAACAGAATGCAAAATAATAACCAGTGAAGTTTCAAGCACTAAAACCATTTCAAGCATTAAAAAAAATATTGTAGACTTGTGCATCATAGGTATCAAAGTATACCTCCCCAAGATGTCTCAAACCAGAGTAAAGATTAATTTCTACTTACTTGGATTCCTGATTATTCTTTTTCTGCTCCTTAATTTCACTCTATTCATATTAATTTTTGTAATAGTCCTAAAATAAGCTAAAACAGAAGCTTGGGATTTGCCTCTGGTTGCTTCATATGTACTCGTTCTCACCAGTGAACTATTATCCTGTCTGTTATTTTCATAGTCTCTGAAGTTCATGCCTTGCTGGTAACTTTGTTAATTTTCTCTCTTGTTTCTCATATCCTAGAAAAGTATGTTGCACCACTTTTCCCTTTATCTAGCCTAACATTTCATTTTACATCTCCAATAGATTTTAATTGCTTTTGGTGATATTTGAGTTCATTCTGCAGAAGTCCTTACAAGGGGTATTAATTGCAATAAAAAAATCCCAGTGTACCATTTTGACATAATAATCTATAATGCTTGAATGGGCATATAAAGAATACTGAAAATATGAATGCTGGCATGACCTACATCTGAGACAAAAGCTATTCCCCTAGGGAATGGAGATAATTTGCTTTTGTCTCATACATTATACATCTCCTCTTTTACACACCATTTCCATGAAAAATATTTTTTGTTTTGTATCAGAGAGTTGTTAAAGTTGTGAGTAGAGTATTAGGCTCAGTTGTTTGGGATGTTAACATCCTATTAGGATTTTGGCACTCTCATTCTTTGTTTCCTATTACCTATTCATTGTTTGTTTTTGTCCTAAATGCTTTTCTCCAAGTGAAGTTTTCTGTTTCCTCTTATATTTTTTGAAGAGTGAATGATATAAATTCCTTTTTGTTGGGGATGATACAAAGAAATGGGAAACTTTATAAACAAAAAATAAACTGAAAATGCTTCATTGATACATCCATGCCAGTGATTAATTAGCCACTTTATGTTAAATATGCAACCAACCTCTCCAAAACTGATGGATTCCTATACAGATAGAGAACAGGGCTGGCCGCTTCTGAAGGACTATGTTGTCTCTTCAGACAGGATTTATGAGCAGAACTTGTAGGTGAAGGAAGAGTTCAAGGTACAATGGATATACAACCATACAAAAAGAAATAATCTCTGCCACAACACTTAAAGGAATTGTCTCTATATGACAACTGAGTTTCTAGGGATGGATTTTTCAGCTACTTTATGCTGAGGATAAAACACTGTGCTAATTCGTTAGCATCCTCTCTAACTTGTTGCATATTGTTTTCCTATTCCAGGTTGTAAAATAAAGGAAATTGGGCAGGGTCTTTGAAAGTCGTGAATCTCAAATTCTGCATCTCCTACTCTTTTAACTAGACATGTATTTTGTGGGTTAAGTGATAGGGAACTAGACAGTTTTCTAGATAGGAACCAGATGGAAGCAGAGTCTAGTAGGTTTCTTGTTTGTCTTTCTGAAGGTACCTATTTATTTCATAGACACTTCTTCTGAGGTACCTCCAAGTTAAGTTTTTAATTTGAAACCTCACCTATATCTCACCATCTAGGATATTGGTATGAAAAATTATGTATGAAAAATAAAATATTACATGACAATTTAATAAGCTCTGGGGACACATAATGTTCAGGTGAGATAACTCCTCCTGAATGTGTATCCAGTTTACTAATTGCTGTTACATATTTCATGGACAGAGATATTGTTTTAGACAATTGTGTTTATGGTGTATTTGTTGTTAGGTTAGTTATCATTCATCATTTTACAGACAGGATGTGAATATTACTGGTGTGTATGTAACTGTGGACTGAAAGATGTGCATTGCTTTTTCATTCTTGTATTATTTGAAAATATTTATATGGCTCTCTTATTTGCATATTTACATTTCTATATTAATAGGCAAGTATTTTTTTTCAACTATCAGCAAAAAGAGATATTCATGCCACTGTATCTTGTACAATGTTTACAGCATCTAACTTAACAGAAATATTTTAAAAGTATTTTACAGATGTGTTTGGTTTCATCATTATTCAAATCACAGTGTGAAATGTTTCACAGCAAAGGATCCAAATGAGTTGTTATGAGAGTGCCATGGGCTTACATGAATGTTTTAAACTATACTGCTTGTGTATTAACCTTAAAATGAGAGGAAACACTGGATCATTGGCTTGCTGTGGGATCGTCGGCTTGCTGTGTGAAAAGCAGCAGCAGCATGACAATGTGAGGAATGAGTGAAATCAGCAGAGAGTGGCCTGAAAGGCTGTCAGACTGAATAATGTTTGAACAAGTGTGAAGCGGGAATATTGTCAGATGATGTATGTGACGTCCCGGAGCCTTGGAAATACTGCTCTTCTATCAGATGAGTTACTGTGTGCGTCTAAACCCTGAATAGCTTTCATCTGCACCACACTGTCTTAACTGTGATGTGCTGTATTTCCTGCCTCAGAAATTCTGCTGAATATTTTATAGTTTTTTTTTTT